>AJWJ01000447.1:0-20141 GCA_000277445.1 Polysphondylium violaceum
CTTAAGTGTGTGGGTGAAAAATTTAAAAAAAAAAAAAACAAAATTTTTTTTAAAAAAAAAATCTCACCACACTGTAGTTGTTGGAACTCACCCCACTTTGATCACTTGACGCAAAGAGAAGGGAGGAGAGCAAAAATACACAAGGAATAGACAGAAATATACAACAACCACACAGTGGTCGACTTTTAAAACCCAAAATAGTGAGTGTGTATACAATGAAACTTACCAATAAATAGTAAATGTGAATGTGGTGTATTATTTTACTTTGTTTATTTAATAATAATAAAAAAAATAATTAATCTTGGTGTCTTTATTTATTCCTTTTCTGTTGTTGTTCTGTTCATTAATTAGGACAAAGTGATTATTTACAACACTATTTATCCAATGCACTGATGAGGGAATGAGGGTGTAGAGATGTATGATTTAAAAAAGAGATCACAAAACTGGAAATAAAATGTAGTTTTGATGTGATGGCAAACTTTTTTTATAAATAGTTTGGTGTAAAACACAAGAATACACAATATATAAAAATAAACAACCAATAGTAATTACAGCCAAGATTTGCACAAGAAAAAAAAAAGAAAAAAAAAGAAAAAAAATAAAAAAAAAAAACAAAGTAACAAAAAAAAAAGAAAAAAAATCTTCTGACTTTTCGAAAATAGGGGGCAGAGACAATATCTTCATATCTTGTCAGCCTAAAAATCCTCCACACTAACCTAACACTCTACACTTTGATATGATATGGGTATGTTTGTGTGCAAAAGTCTAAATTAGGAATGTGTGGTGGGAGGATGCAAAGCATCCAAGACGATATTTTTTGAATTAAAAGTGTCCCCTTTCCAACCCTGCTCTTTCTGTTTGTTTGATAAAAATAAGAGTTCCCAATATTTTGTTCAATATATAAAGATCAAATCGAGATATGAAAAATAACGGTTTTTTTGCATTTTTTTTGAATTTTTTTTTATTTTGTGTTTTTTTTGTGCATATTTACCCCTCATCATTGTCTAGATGTAATATTAGATATATTAGTAATGAATGAGGAGGATAATATACAAGATTTAGATACCTCTCCGAAATCATTTGAATCTCAACAACCTCTACAAACTATTCACAATAATAGTAAGAACACTAGTAGTAGTAGCAGTGCTACTGATGATGATAAAAGATGGTGGGAAAAATTAAGTGATCAAGAAAAACAAGAGATTAAATTGTCGGGTAAAAAACATCTTAAATCTATTCAAAAACAAGTTTGTGATCAATTGAAATGTGAATACTGTCATTGGGTAAAGTTTACCTCATTAAGAATGTATCGATTACATATGTTATCAAAACCACATCTAAAAAGAGAACAACGATCAAAGATTTCTGATACATGGTCTTGTAAAATATGTAATCTATTTTTACCAAATGAATCTGAATGGGTAAATAATAATTAATTAATTAATTAATTAATGATTTAATCAAGATATATAATTTTATTAATATATCTCTATTATAATAATATATAGACTAAACATTCGATTGGTAAAAAACATAAGATGAAAATGAAAGAATATTCAGAGAAACATTATCCACTTGTTAGACCATACTTTGAATCAGATTTAAAGAATCTAAAACAAAATGAATTTAAAGAAGAAAGAGAAGAAGATGGTGATGATTTATATTCTTCATTTATTAATTAATTCATCATCATCATCATCTTGATTTTGATGATGTAATTGATATTCTTTTTTCAATTCAATTAAATATTGTTTTACACTTGTTTCATTTTGATTTTTAAAATATTCAATATTTAAAAGTTTTTGAACAAACTGATATTCAATTCTAGATGGATGATAATCAATTTCATCTCTATTGTTGCTGTTGTCATTGTTATTTATATCATCCAAAGAATTTCTAATAATACGAGCAGCATCAATAACTCTTTGATCAATTTCAGCCAATTCTGCAATATCAATACCATATCTAGTGATATCTGATACACCTTCATTCAAGAGATATTTATAGTTTAAACTGTTTTCATCTCTAGAGACCATAAAGTGATAGATTCTAATGTTTGGGTAGAGAATTGCCAACTTTAACAACTCTTGGTAATGGGTGACAAAAAGAGTATAGCAACCAATCTCAGCCATTCTTTCACTGATGCTCCATGCAATAGATGATCCATCAAGATTTGCTGTACCTCTGCCAAGTTCATCAACAATAACCAATGAGTGCTCTGTGGCAAATTCCAAAATATAAGAGATTTCCTTCATTTCTGTCATAAAGGTACTGGCATTGGATTGCATGTTGTCTGATGTACCTATTCTACTAATGAGTCGATCGACAATGGGAATAATAGCAAACTCTGCTGGAATAAAAGATCCAATGTGTGCCATGATGGTCAAAAGAGAAACTTGTTGAATATAGGTCGACTTGCCCGACATGTTTGGACCGTGAACCAATTGGAAATTGGATGTTTGGTTGATAAGAGTGTCGTTGGGGATAAATGTAGTTTTTCTATTGATCATTGATTGTGTGAGTCTGACGGGATGATATCCTTTTTGAATTCCAATAGGACCACTACTATAAATCTCTGGACATACAACGCTATCGCTACTCAAAACTACATAGTTGGCCAAAGACATTAAATAGTCCAATAGCGAGATTGATTCCGAAATATTAAACAAATCAGATATGCTCAATCTATAGGTGTAGACAAGCTTTTCGATGGATTGGACAGACAGTAAAATAATCTCTTCAAATACCTCTTTGTTTCTTCGCGAGAGAGAGATTAAATCTTCACTGGTAAATGTACATTTTTGATTGGCAAATGTAGATTTGATGAAAATGTCTGGCAAGTGAAAGAGTGATTTGTTTTTACAAGGCAAAGAGAAATAGTGACCCCTTGTGGTAGAATATTGTATTTTCAATGAAGAAAGTTTATATACCTCTTGATAATGTTTTGATAAAGCATTGATATCATCATTGGTTTCAAAAAATGTTTTCTTGCAAACGTCCAATAATGGTTCTATGCCATCTTTGATGGAATAAACAATTTTCGTCGATGAAATTACTTTAAGAGTAGGTGTCTTTTCATTTATAAATCTATGATTTTCTTTTAACAATTGATTGATAATTGGTTTTGATAGATTTCTATTTATAGATTTTAATAATGCATTCTCTTTACTTTTTAATAAATCTACAATCTTTGGTAATATCTCAAAGATTTTTTTAATTTCAATCTAAATTATATATGTATTAATATTTATAAAAGTTTATAATATCTATATTAAAAATATACAAATTGTTTAATTAGTGATTCAGCTTTTTTAATACTCGTTATCTTTTTTTTTGTTTGTGAAAATGATATTAATATTTTATCTATATCACCAATCTTCGAAAGAACAGGAACTAGTGAATTAAATATAGTTTCATCAGATAACAATTCTTTAATTGCATCTTGTCTAAGTTTAATAGTAACTAAATCTATTTATAAATAGTTATATATATTAATATAGAGTAATTAATAAAAGTTATAATTATTTATCATACCATTTGGAGGTTGAACTATATTTGAAATTAATAATCTTGTACCTTGAGCTGTTTTTGTTTTATTAATTGAATCCAAGAGAGTGTATTTTCTTGAACCATCATAATTATTTCTAATTAATTCTAAATTCTTTATAGTTTCGCCATCGATAATCATTGTTCTTTCACAGCCTGAAAAACTAATATTTACACATTGATTGACAAAATTAACATCATGAAATCCTTCAAGATATTTAACTAGTGCATGAAAACTTCCATATGCCAAATATTTTTTAAATGATATTTTTTCAATAGAGATATATTTTTCTGGAACACTGTATTGTTTAATCATTAATTCACCAACGTTTTCATTAAATTGTTTTCTATGGAATGGTTGGAATTTGGTTCGAGGAAATTTTTGTTCAATCATTTTAACCATTTGAGAATCTTGTTCAATAGGTGGTAATATACATATTAATGGTGTATGAATATAGAGTTTGGTATAGAGGTGAACATAGGTTTGGGAATCACAAAATTGTCCAATTTCAATTTCACCAGTTACTTGATTATAACATGAATATCCAATCTTTTATAAACTTTATTAATATATCTATAGTCTATATACTAAATATTTTGTAAATTTTTATTTAAAACATACTTCTCTTGATTTGTTTTCAGTCAGTGCTATAATATTAAACATATTATTATTATTTATTGTAGAAGAGATTGGTGTTTTTTTTAAAACTTTGTCAATTGTTTGTGTGTTATCTTTAATTTCAGTATTTAAAACATTCTTTTTTGTAGGTGATTTTATAATACTATCTAAGGATTTAGGAGTTTTCAAATTTGTTATTTTCTTGGGAAGAGGAGTATTAGGGTTTTTAAATTTAAAATTGTTTATCCCTGGAGTACTAATAATGTTATTATTGTTATTTACTATTTCCTTTTTATTATTATTCTCTATTGTTAATGGAGAGTATACAAATTCATCTAAATTATAATCTTCTATTTCATTTTTTTCTTTTAAACTTTGATTATCTGGTTTACTCTTTAATATGTCTTCCAATTCAATAAACTCAAGCTCATCATTATCTAATTCTCTATTTTCTTTTTGAGAATTAATTCTGTTCTTATTAATACTATTATTTTTATTATTTTTAGTGTCTAACCAAGAATCATCAAGATAATTATATATATCAAATTCTTCTGTAAAGTCATTCATGATTGTATATCTATAGATGTTTGATTTGATGCTCGAGATGAAAATAGCTATAAATGAATATTAAAAAATTATGACAAGTCCTATAAAAAATACATATAAACAACAGTACTGTAATATAGTGAATGCTATTTTACATACCTTTTTTTTAAATTTATTCTATCCTCATCTGTACCACCCAAAATGACAAATCAAGAAAAATTGTTTTGGGCGTGTGTGATATGCAAGACCATTACCTCAAATGACTTTTCTTTTTCTCGACTTTAATTTTTTTCACTTGTTCTTTTTGTTGTTCGCCACCAGAATCTTGTCCAATACTCGTATTGAATTCAATTTCTTCTTTTTTATTTGATAAAATTCAAGATAACAAATGAATAAAAACTTTTTAAAAAAATTGCAGATTTCATGAATTTTTGTAAAATATTCAGAATTTTTTCGAATCGCAAAGTTAATTAGAACAATGAGTATCTTAACTTTGGACAAACTAAATGTCAAATGCCCTTTTTGTAGCAATGACTGGTTCTTTTCTGAGCTTGGGGATCATATTTACAAATGTTTAAATGGTATTCTCATGAAATTTAAGATGAAGCCCTTTGTTACTCCAGATGAACACTATGATAAAATAAGCGCATTGGAGAAGGACAATGAAGATAAAATTAAAGCATTGGAGAAGGGCAATGAAGATAAAATTAAAGCAATGGATAGGGACAATGAAGATAAAATAAGCGCATTGGAGAAGGACAATGAAGATAAAATTAAAGCATTGGGGAAGTACTACGAAGATAAAATTAAAGCATTGGAGAAGTACTACGAAGATAAAATGAAAACCTTAGAAAGCAAACATCATGACCAGATACAATCAATAGAACAAAATCACCGATCAGAAAGAGAGGTACTTCTTAAAAACTTTGCTGATACTAACCTATCAGTTGATTCCTTTTCTAAAAACAATTCGAGAAAAAGAATTAAAGAAGAAAATTATTCCCAAACATTTATGAATATCAATGTCAAGGAAGGGGTCATAGACGAAAATCAAGTTTTAGATGAAGATTCGTTGTCGGACCAAGAGGAGTCTCAAAAACCACCACAATCTCTACCTGAAAATCAAAATCATCGGGCATTGCCTCCATATCAACACAGTCCTGCTCCAATGATTAAACAAGAGATTGGTCTCCACTTTGACCATACTCCCATTAAAATCGATTTTAATCAACCCCTTCTACAGAACCATATGTTACCTTTTCCTCAACCATACTCTCCTTATAACCAACTTTATACTCAGTACCCCTTTCAATCAATTCAGCACCATCAATCAATCCAGCATCAACCATCATTATATCCACCACAAATAAATCAAACTAAATATTTAATTGAAGAAACACAAGGAAACAGTATCGCCGAATTTATTAAATTCGATAAGCAAAAAGAAGAGCTTTATCTTCAAAAAGCTAAATACCTTTATCTTAAATTAGACAAGAACAATTCGGTTGAAAATTGTTTTTTTAAAAAGAAACATTCTTATTTAACTGTGGAAAATGGATTTCCCAATGGTCTATCAATAAATGTTATTAATGAATTAGATGCATTGACAGGACAGGCTTTGAGTGATAGGCTAATCGAGCTAACAACAATTCAAAGTTGTCATGATGGAAAACATGTGAACAAATCAATTCTCTATATTGGTTATCAATCTATGGTGATTTGTAAACATAGTCATTTATCCGATTCACCAAATCCATTGTTTCTTAAGCACTATTTCTCAAAGAGCTTAGACAATCCCAATACTTACAAACGAGAAGATAAACAAAAAGAATGTCTATTCAAACATGGTGATAAGAAAAGTGAAAAGAAAATGGCAACTAGTTTTATAAGGGTCAGGGGATGTAATGTACCAGATGCTCCTGAGAACTATAAATATATATGTAGTTTTTCTTGTTTAATCTCCCAGAGCAAATGCTTTGCTGAAGGAGCTTGGTTTAGCAAAGTTTGTCAAAAATCTAAGAATTCGAATTAGAATTCGAAATCTGAACCAAGTGAACCAGATGAATCGGAGTATACAGAGGATCCAAAACAATCAAAGCAATCAAAATCATCAAGGCAATCAAAACAATCAAAGCCACAAGAGCCACCTGATGAAGCCAAAGACTGGATACAAGCTGTTAAAGATCATAAAGTAATATCTATAAATGGATTTCCATCATTTTTCATATCTGAAAACAAAAAAACAATTGGCATTACTTTTAGATAAACGATTTCATCATCACTTTACAAATGAACAAATCAAAGCCATTCAATCACTCATTTTACCAACATTTATTTTAAAATCAAATCAAGATAACTTTACCGAAGTTAAAGAAAATATCATTAATAACAAAGACGAATATGTAATCAAAAGTTCAACTGATAGCCGTGGAAGGGCAATTTTTATTGGAAAATCAATGAACCAAGATGATTGGAATTCTTTGGTAGAACAAACTGTTGATGGTGCTTTTGTAATTCAAAAATTTATAAAATCAAAGCAAACAATGGTGGTATGTCCACAATCTGGAAAAGAAGTTTTAATGAACACATCATTAGCAATATTTATTATCGAGGGAAAATCAGTTGGATTAAATGCCCGATCATCTCCTAGCTTGATTCAAAATATATTTGCAGGAGGAATAATGCAAGTCATATATCTAGTCAATTAGTTATCAAAAAGAGATAATCAATATGGGGTAAACTTTTTTTAATAATAATTTTAGTGGTTTGGAGACTTTTTTTAAATAAAAAAATTGTTTTGTTTTGTTCTTTTTTAGGGTATCATTGTTTAGAGATAAACGGCTCTATTTTATTTCTAAGAAATGTGTGATCTATATTATTTTACAAAAGATATGATGATGATTAATGATTTCTTTTTCTTGTTGTCAACTTTTTTATTCCAACTCTTCAAAAATTAGATCTTTGAGCCTTTTTTCCATTTTCTTATGATAATATGCCCCTCCTAAGACCTATAAAACTTATAGATATAATTAAAATCAATATCAAATATATATCTCTTTTTTCATTCTTTTCTCTCTCTAATTAAGATCGTCATTGTTTTGTTTCCCAAACATTTTAAATTAAAAAAAAAAAATTGAATTAATTTATTTGTAAATAACCCCTCTTAACACTTTCCTCTTTTCTTGTTGTCCAATTTTTTTTTTATGTAACAAAAATTGATATTAAAGTAGATAATATTATTATATGTATTAGAGTAAATAAATATTTTTAAATCAAACTTACAATCAAGTGATCGGAGTTAACAGAACTCATTTTAATATATTTATTGTATGAATACATAGGAATGATAAATCTTATTTTGTTGTTTTAATCATGCAAAAATGTTTTCTCATCAGTGTAAAAAAATATCGTAAAATATATAAGAGAGCGGAGGGGGTGAACAAATAAATTAAAAGTCTCTAATACCTTCCAATTATAAATTTTTATGAGCCTCTCTACCTTAAAAGAGTAGTTGTTTAAGAAAAAAATGAAAACATTTTTTATTATTTAGCTTCAAGTTTATACATACTGAATAGTAGATATAATATATATATATATAAAAATAGATTAAAAGTTAAAATTGAAAAGTGTTGTGTGTGAAATCTTGATCAAAAAGGTTTAGAAGTGGTCAACCCTTAAAGTGCATGGGGTGGGTTTTGAGATAAAAAATTTTTTTGAAAATAGTGGCACCACCAATTTTTTCACTTGCATACCTTAAGGGTTGAACCTTTTTTTCAATAAAGATATAGTATTTATACATTATACATTTCAAACAATTTTTAAATTCATTTATCAAAAAAAAAAGAAATTGGAAAAACAATAATGTTTAGTAATCATGAAAAAAATAGTCTATTTAAAGATGCTTTAAAAAAAAATGGTGGAACTCAAAAAGGAGAAATAGTAGCTACTTCAATAACTCCTCATTTTTTCTCTGCTGAAAAATATAATAGAGTAGCTTATGAATCAGATCTAATTATGGAGGCAATTGAAATCGTTCTCAAGTTGTATAGAGTTGATAAAGAGATTCAAGCCTATTATCCTGAACTTGATCATTTGAAGGATTTAATCAATATTGGTTATGATAATCTAGATTCCTTTGAAGGTAGATTGAATCATTTTTCTAGATTCGATTTGATTGAAAATGACAATGGTGATATTGGGGCAATGGAATTCAATACTGCTACTCCAGGCACCATGATGTTCACATCAAGTTTGAAACAAATCTTTGAAAGCTGCGATTTTTTGACAGATCAATTGGAACACAAACAAATAGTCAAATTTCCTTTAGATGATACTCGTTACTTTCTCAATTATTTAATCGGTTTATATCAAAGGATAAAACAAACTATTAGCTTACCCACTATCGCTTTTGTTCAAAACAAAAATTATAAAACAATAAATACTGATTTGGATCAATTCTTACAAGTTGGAAAAGAAATGGGTTTAGATGTTTTAGTCGCTGGCTATGATGAATTAGTTTTTAATGGTAAAGCTCTATCATACAATGGCAAAAGTATTGATTTAATTTGGAATAAATTTACAAGAGAAACTGTAAATGGTATAGTTAGACCAAACTATTATACAAAGACACCTGATGAAGCCAAAGACTGGATACAAGCTGTTAAAGATCATAAAGTAATATCTGTAAATGGATTTCCATCAATCTTCGTATCTGAAAACAAAAAAACATTGGCATTACTTTTGGATAAACGATTTCATCATCACTTTACAAATGAACAAATCAAAGCCATTCAATCACTCATTTTACCAACATTTATTTTAAAATCAAATCAAGATAACTTTACGGAAGTTAAAGAAAAAATCATCAATAACAAAGACGAATATGTAATCAAAAGTTCAACCGATGGCAGAGGAAGGGCTATTTTTATTGGAAAATCAATGAACCAAGATGATTGGAATTCTTTGGTAGAACAAACTGTTGATGGTCCTTTTGTAATTCAAAAATTTATAAAGTCCAAACAAACAATGGTGGTTTGTCCACGATCTTCAAAAGAAGTTTTAATGAATACCTCACTAGCAATTTTTATTATCGAGGGCAAATCAGTTGGATTAAGTGCCAGATCATCTCCTAGCTTAATTCAAAATGTTTTTTCAGGTGGAATAATGCAAGTTATATATATAGTCAATTAGTTACAAAGAGATATTCAATTTGGAATTAATTGAGGTAATCATTTATTGAATACTTTTTTGGATGTTTTGTTAAATAAAATAAATAGTTTTAATTTCTTCTTAGGGGATAATTGTGTATATAGATAGTTTAGAGATATTATCTTACAATGCTTGATCTATATGTTTTAAATCCATTGTCTATATATTAATTGTTTTCTTTATAATCCTATCATTTCTAACTTACTTATCAAAGCTGTAGCTTTATAAATCTTTATGAGAGGAGTATAGAATTAGGATTAATAAATTGTTTATCTTTAGAGTAGTAGTATTGTTATTATTCAATTTTTGTATTATCTTTTTTATTATTCTGTAATGTACTGGAGAGTATATAAATTCTTTTAAATTATAATCTTCTATATTATTTATTTCTTTTAAACTATGATTGTCTGGTTTACTCTTTAAAAATCTTGCAATTCATTAAACTCAAGCTCATTACTATATAATTCTATATTATTTTGGTTATCATTAATATTAATATTTTATAATTTTATGTGTCCAATTATCATCAAGATAATTATATATATATAATTCTTCTGTAAAGTCATTCATGATTTTATATCTATAGATTTATGATTTGATGCTACAGATTGAAAAAGTTAAAAATGAAGATTTAAAAAAGATCACAAGTAATTTAATAAAATTTTACACATAAACAACAGTACTGTAATATAATGAATGTTCTTTTACATTTCACTTGTTTCAAAATTAATTCCATCCACATCTATACCACCCCACCACACCCACAGAATGACAAATCAAGAAAAATTGTTTTGAGAGTGTGTGATATTTTATATTTAATTTTATTTTTTTTTCTTTTTCCTTGAGGAAATGTGTGAAGATATTCATTAATTATTCCATTTAAAACATTTTTGCTTTAAATATACACAACAAATTATAAAGTCTCGGAAAAGTAGTTGTGTTTGAATGTGGTGATTGGGTGTGGGTGAGTGACACTCCCAAAACAAGATAATTATTAGAGTGTGTGAAAGAAAAGGATTGAAAGACAAAAGGAGGGATGGTGTGGGGGTAAAGGAATAATGTCATCAGCAGCAACAATTAAAAAACAGACTATTTAAAGCATGTTATTTTCAGTCATTTGAAATAAAAACAATAACAATAACAAATAATAATAATAATAATATTATCAGTTTATTTTTGTATTCTTAATTACTTTTTGTGTTATACATATCAACAAATACTACTATACTTAATTGTACTTTCTAGTGTAAAAAAACAAACAAACAAACAAAACCACAATATCATTACAAAATGAAAATTCAATATTTACTTGGTTTCATTGCCTGTTTGGTAATGATTGAATATGTTGCAGCAAACGCTGGTCTCGCTAAGCCAATTCCAAGAGTAAGCTGTGACTTGAAAAACAAAAAAGGCTGCTCCATTAAATCTGCTTGTGCTAAAAGAAATCCAAATGATGCCGTAAAGTAAGTATTGTTATCAAACAAGAAAACATCTCTGATATTAATTAATAATAATAATTTAATAGTCCAATTTACATTTCAGAAAGTTATGATATTGCAATTTTCCAAAAACTTTCATTCCACAGTTCAAATTCATCAAACACCTACACTCTCCAATACTATCCAGACAAAACTGGTAATGTAACTGAAACTGCCGCCAACACTGGTATCCAACTCATCACTTTTAACCAAAATGATATGAATGCCAACAACTCTATGTACGCAGTCAAATTAGATCCACTTGCTACCAATGAAAAACTCATGGCTGAAATTTCTTGGGATGAAGAAGGTTACAGTTACGGTTACGCTCAATTAACTTTTGATACTCGTTCAGGTAGTGGTACATCTTTCTACTCTTGCTCTAACGTTAGATTACAAAAGACTAAACCAAAGGCCTCCAACTCTACCGCCACCGTCCAAGTTGACTCTACTTTGACAATCACCGATGGTGAAGGTAACTCCCTTGGAAATGCCACCATCTCTGCCAATGGAGGTACACTCAGTATCCCATCTATGGTTGATCCAGATGCCAAGACCAAGAGCTCCCAAGAACAAGAAATCGGTGGAAACACTCAACCAGCTGCTGGAGAAGAAGAAGAACACAGTGCCGGTTACTCTATTCAACCCCCTGCCTCTCCAATCTTTTATTTGGGTGCCTGTTTAACTATAGTTATTAGTTTTCTTTTACAATAAATAAAGAGAAATTGTTTCAATTGTTTTGTTAATTGATTCAATTTGTTTACTACTATATTTAAATGATCTTATTTTTATTATTGATGTCAAGAATGTAATGTTTTAAAAAATTAGGGGAAACTGATAAGTGTTTGTGTGTCTATCTTTGATAGCCAACAATATAGTCATCATGTGGCAGGTTTACCACTTGATCAGGAAGTGTGAAACTAATGTGAATTGATGATTCAAATTTGATTTCATCTTCCTTGATGATGACGTTTGGATTACTTTTAAATTTAATGAACAAGCCATGATTTGAGTTTAATTTGCCTTGTTTAAAGAAATTTGCAGCTATGTAGACCTTTTTTGGAGTACCTTGAGGATCATTTCGAATAAGTAGGCTGGATGGATCATCAAATTCATTAGTTGTTGTCCTAACAATCACTGGAGGGGATTCTACTTCTCCAATTGGAAGACCATCGTGAGAGTACGCGGTAAAACAAAGTGTAACACTTGCTGGATTTTTCTTTTTCTTTTTTGGTTCTTTATTTTCATCTTCTATAGACACTTTCAAGATATAGTATCCATTACTATTAGGGATGTGTCGATATTCAAATTTGTGGGGACGATAAGAACCATCACGAGAACAAACAGTCATCACAAAGGATACGGATTTATAGAGGTCATGGTTTTCAACATACAAAAGAATATTTGGGCTTAAAATTCTCTCGAGCACAAGTTCTGTGACAAAGGGTTGGTAGATAAAATTAAGTAATTTTAGAAAACCATCTCCCAATAACGCTTTACTATTGTTTTTTTGATTTGATGGGTTTTTTATTTCATCACCAAAAATACCTCTAAACTGGTAATAATCGACTGGTAAACTCAAATCTTTCTCCAGAGTAGAGCGCCCCTTCCTATCGAAAACTGTATCGATATTGGTCGTTGGGAATGTGTATTCTTTTTGGTGATTGTTATTGATTTGATTTCCTCTGTATACATCCTCGAGACTCTGCATTTGTTTGATGAAGTTGTTAACCAAATATCTCTTGTGTTGTAATTCATCGACTATTAGTTTTGATGATGATGATGATGATGATGTTGTTGTTGTTGTTGTTTTAGGGTTATTATTATTATTATTATTATTATTATTATTATTATTATTATATAATTGATGAATAATCCACTGGTGTTCTTTTTGTTTTTCAAAAAGTTTTTGTTTATCTTGAAAATATTTTTGTTGTTGAGCTTGTTGTTCTCCTAAATGAGTTTTCTCTAGGATTTCTTGGACATGGTTTTTTTCTCTATGTTGTCTCTCTTTCAAGGAGAGCTGATTTTGATTAATTTGTTGTTCAATCAATTCAATCTCCCCCAGATACTTAAAGTAACAAAGAAAATTGGAATCGAATTTGAAAGACCAAAACAAGTTTTCCAAAGACTCTAGATGGTTTAATTTGGCACTTGCCAAAATCTTCATCATAAACTTCAGATTTGGCTCCAGATAAGAGTAATATGGAGGTAGGGATACTCTGTCATAGAGCTCTATACTCTCTAAGAAATGATTGTAATTGACCATGTGATTGATGAAATACTTCAAAATAGAGATGTTTTCCCAACTGAGGTTGGTGAGGAAGTTTACCAATAACCTAAAGAAAGTCATCTTGGCCTCTATGTAACCCTGTGGGAAATACTTCCTATCAGGTAGAGGAATGATAAAGCTCCTAATTAATGAATCAATCCATTGTAGCATGATAACGTCATGGTTATCTACTACTGTAATTGGTGTTGATGCTTGGTCTCCAAAAAAGTGTTTCATAAATTGGACATCATTATGATGAGAATTCAATAAAACTTCAGTGTGGCCGTTTCTTGCAAATTGGACACCAATAGCCGAAAACTCTGGGTATATCACCAAACCAGATTGATCATCTTTAATTACTGTTTTTCATGAATAATTAGTAGATAGAATTTAAGCTATAAATTAATAATTAACATACCTTCGGTTTCAGCATAGTGATCTTGAGTATAATCACTGAGGGTGATTCCATCAATGGCTACTTCTCCAGAGCTTGGATCTATAGTTACTATTGTTGCTTTTTGTTAGTAATATGTATATTATTTTATTGATTAAAAACATACCCGATGTACTAGGATCATTGATTTTTTTGCTAAAAATAAATATAATCAATAAAAAAAATTCTCGAAACACAGTAGGAGTGTAGGTGTGGCCCATCATGTTTAAATGTTTAATTATTTATAGCTGTATGAGTATTTGTGTAGAAAAAAGAAAAAAAAAAAAAAATAATGCATCATTTCTCTCGATAAGATCACTTTGGAAAATAAAAATAAAAATAAAAAAAAATAAAATTTCAAATCCATTATTTTATTTTTACATTTTCAAAAGTATGAGGGTGGGCGGGAAAAAGGGTGGTGGTGATTTTTTTAATTCAAAGATTATTGTGGATGATGAAAAAAAAATTTTGAAAAACATTGTTAGATTTTCTTTTACTCTATCAAAGGAATGATAATTTTTTCGAAATAATTATCATTCCTTTGACAAAGTAAAAAGAAAAAAACTTCTTAAACAAGATAACTCCTACTATCTATAAACTTTTGATTATTATTTATTTAAATAATTTATTTTAAACTGATCTCTCCATATCCTCATTGTTTTGATGATGATCGTTGTCCTCTACAGATTTTACAGATTTAATTGAACTATTTGAGGATTTTGTTTCATGAGTGCTATGAGATGATGGAGAGGGTGATGTGGATCTAGATGATCCACCAGAGTTTGATAACGCTGTTGCCTTTACTCTTTCTCTTTGAATAGGTAAAAATAATCTATTGGCATTTATAGATTTATGAAAATCTGATGAAGAAAATGACCATTTACTGCTTCCGCCACCACTTTCATTTTTACCATTATTATTGTTATTGCCATTATTATTATTGTTATTGCCATTATTATTGTTATTGCCATTATTATTATTATTACTATTATTTGAATGATCTAAATGTTTCCAGTTTTCCAATACAGTTCTCATTTCTAAATAAAATAAGATGAATAAAATAATTAATAAATAATAAAAATAAATAAAAGTATAAATTAAATAATTACCATTTTCTAATCTATGAATTCTACTAAAGACTAAACCAGTAATAGTAACAACATCAAATGTTTTTTCATGATAATGATGTTCCAATCTTTTCATTTCAATACAATACTCTATATCTTTGATGATTTTTTCAATTTGTAAAGATTTACTTTTCTCTAGAGTTTCTTTTTTCTTTTGGAACAATTGTTTCAAGTTTTCCAAATCCAATTCACCCTTTTCTTCTAAAACTGATGCTTTTTGGTTGAACAAATCAAATTGATCTAAAATTACCAATTTACTCTTTAATATAAAATCTTCGATGGCTGGATAAATGGTCTCTGTCAATATTGTCAATACTCTTTTAAATTCTTTAAAGTGAATTGGTTCTAGTTGTTGGTTTTGTTGAGTATGTTGATGATGATCTACAGATGATAATGAAGGAGATGATATTGAAGGAGATGATACTGATGGTGTTGATGATTGAGATAGTGATTGAGTGTATAATACTTGTTGATGATTAGGAATTAATAAAACAGAATGTAATAAATCAAGATTTTGTTTAACAGTCGATAGATTCTGAGGTGGTTTTTCAAGATAATCGGCAGGTACGGCATGAATATTAAAACCTAAACGAATAAGAAAAGATTCAACATGTTCCTTTATCAAGGAATGCCACCATTGACTCAACTTATTTTTAGAAATACCTTCTAATATCTCTTTTTTCTCCATATGTACCCTATAGTAACAAGAATCTAAAATGATAAAATTTTGTCGAATTCTACTACTCAACAACTTTTCCCTATTTGATTCAATATTTTTAACAAACTCTTCCAATTGTAAATATAATGGTATATAAAAACATGTTTTTCTTGCTATAAATTAAATGAAATGAATATTAATATTTATATATTTATATGATTAAAATAATTTCTATAAAACTTACCATTTTCAAGAAAAGGTTTAGATTCTTGAACTGCCATTTTTAAAACATTTGAATAAAGAGGGGTTGAAACTAAATTTTTATCCAAATCATTCAAGAGTTGAATAGAGGATTTTAAAATTGGTAAATCAATGACAGAGAGAGTGTTGTTTTTACACTTTTCAAAGATTGTTAAATCTGCACCCTTACTTTCAATATAGTCATTGAAAAACTGACGTTCTTTAAATGACAACATGTGATTGAATGATATCGATGGATCATGAACCAACTTGATAATGGCCTTTTCCTGTTTGGTCATTTCAATAATCTCTGGACTTAGTTTATATACATTATTGATATTAAATGATAATATTGTTTTGGTATCCTCTGATGGATTGGTATATAATTTACAAGTTCTATTAAATTCTTCTTCAAATCTTGCAAATATATATGAATTGGAGTTGGATGTAATATCGATAGATTCATCTATTTCTCCACTCATATTAATTTGACTTGGTTGATTATTATTATTATTATTATTTACATTATCATGATCACTTAGATCAAAAAAGTCATCATCAAATTCATTATTATGATCCGAATCAAAATTGTTACTATTACTATTATTATTATTATTATTACCATTATTATTATTACTAAGAGGATTACAATCTACAATTACCAATTCACCTTTTTTAAAATCTAAGTTATTTAAATTACTAGACATCTTTCTTACTTCTTTTAAGAGTAATTCATCTTTCATTGATCCCCAAGATTTAATCATCTTTACCAGTGTACGTTTGTTGAATGAAAATTGTGAACGATATTTAAATACACCATCAAGATAAACTGTATTGAGCTCACAACCAATCAATGAATTGTCTGGATCCATTTGATGGGATGAAAGATAATCCAACAATTCTTTGGCTACTTTCATCTCGGATGTAACTTCAATTTTAGTTGTAGGGATTGTAGATGAAGAAAGTAATGCGGGTGATGATGAAGTTGAAATAGACATTGGTGTTGATGATATTGTTGGAGTTGTAGCTGCAGATGATAAATTTGGTGATATATGAAGTAAAGGTGGTGTAGATACTGATAATGATGCTGCTACTGATGATATCGATGATGATAAAGGTGATGAAAAATTTAATGTTGAAAATGTTGCATTATTATTACTACCTACTGTTGTATTATTTACTGTTGTTATATTTGGTTGAGAGATATTTATATTTATATTATTTGTTGGATCTAAACATTCAACATCAAATGAAGAGTGAGGTGAAGATGGGTTTGACCCACTTTGTATTGGACTAAAACTATTTACATCTGTATCATCATTATGATTATTATTATTGTTATTACTATTCTCAAGAGTCAAAAAGCTACCTTGATTACTCGATGGTGGACTATTGTTTGTATTGCTATTATTATTATTACTAATATGATTATTATTATTATTACTACTAGAAAAAGTATTTGCAGAAGCGGCGGCCATAGCATATGATTGACGAAGAGGTTGAAAACCAAGTGAACTACCTTCTGTACATTTGTTTGATAATCTTAGGTATTCGGTGATAATAGCAATCAACTTTAATATTTTTGATCTTTTTATATGATTATTTGTATGAATAAATCTCAGATGAAAGATATGTACCATTGATCTATCATCCTTGTATTCTATCAATTGTCTTAGAATTTGATTAAATTTAAATAAAAAGTTTTTCTCTTCCTTGTCATTCTTTCTCTTTCTTACTTTGGAAAATGTGGTCGAATCTTTAAAATCTGAATCACTAACCAATTCTTCGATTTTATTTAGAATAATATCTAAACTAATATTCATCTTATAATTATTGATTGATTGATTGATGATTGATTATCTATTATTACTATTCTATTTAAATAAATATATTGCGCAATATTACAGCTATATTATTATTATTATTCAATATGATTTGGGTTGTTCTAGTTTGTGTATTGTTGGATGTTGATGGTGGTGGGTTGTCTATCTATATGGGTCTCGATCTATTTTTAAATTTGCCTACACACATATCATCACACAACACACCTTTTGCTTTGTTTTGTTATATTCTCTGAGACTGAGATATCAGTGTGATAAAAGGTTATTATTAGTTTTAATGTACAATTGTGATATTGATCATAAAATTGTGATGCAATGATTTAGATTGAAAAGACACAAACACACACACACACAATCTACCGTGGTGGTGTTGGTCGGAAGTATGTGGGTGAAGGGAAAAAAAAAAAAAAAATTAATAATAATTCAATTCATTCCTAATATATTTTATTTTAGAAAATAATTTGATCAATTTTGCTAGAGACACAAATAGTGACCCCGATTAAAACAAATAGCATACCTAAATAAGATTCTTGATTTAAGGTCAAGGTCAGTAAAATAAAATCACAGAAATACGACGATTTTTTATGTGAGTGAGAGAAAGTAACTGTGTGATTATGTATAGTGTGTGTGAAAATAACAAGACACCAAATTAAATAAAAAAGTCTCGAGAAAATCACAGCCGCACAAAAAATATTTCTTTAAAAAGTGAGCAGAAATAAAAATGGGATTTGTATGGATGAAATCATGGCATAAATAAATATCTGCGTGGTGCAAAAAAAAAATAGAGTGTGACCAAAAACAGAAAAAAATTGTTAAGAAAAAAAAAAATAAAAATACGTACTACCACCCAGTGATTTCTCACCAAGAATCATAGACATCAATGAGGTGAACAGAAAAGTTAGGGAATTTGAAATAGGCACCACAAGGGATATATCTATTGATTATTACATACCACCAATGGTTGTTTGATGTTAGTATAGTGAAAGGTTTTTTTTTAGCATCGCCTCTCACATTTACCCCTCCCACACTTTATCATCATCCTCTTGGTGTGAGAACCAACTCGGAAACAAAACAAAATATCACCACACACTCTTTCAAAGAATGATTTTTTCATTTTTTTGTGTGGCCCCAAAATCAATCATTTTTGGTTATTTTCTCGTAGTTTTTGGAATAATCTTTGCAGCTTTGTTGTTGGATGATGAGAGGAGTGTTTTTGGAGAGATAAGGCTTATGTTTGAGGAGGTGTTTGCTAAAATAGTGAGAAGATAGTATGCAGGCTTATCTTACCTGTTTGACTTAATGTGTAAAAGAAAACAACTGATCCACTGAGATTGATAAGCATTGGAATGGCATACTAATGTGTGTTTTGATCAAAATTATAATCATTGAATTCACCATCACCAATAAGTTTATGTAATTTAGTTATAATGAGTATGTTTGTTTTTGTAGATGAATAATAGATAGTAAACACATACACTTGGTCTAGTCCATAAATAAATAAACTCGTAAATAATTTGAAGAATGGCGTTATCTTTTTTTACTTGATTAACACCAACAGCACCTCTTTTAATCAAAGGGTTGGTTCCACCCCAAATGAAACCTACGAGGATTAAGCTCAAGATATTATCTATAATAATAAGGATTCATTCAAGTAATTATCAGTATACTCAATATTATGATTTTTACATAGTTTATTTAGAATCCTTACACAAATTCATTATAAGTAGGTGAATTTTGTATTTAAAATTTTTTAAAAATTCAAATAGATGAAATTTTTTTTCAACAAATTTTATTTAAAGAGTGGAACAATACGCAGTACGTCAGAAGATAATCATTATACACAAATTTATACATATCGTGCATTCGACAAGATTGCTCAAGAACATCAATCTTTTCCAATCAAAGATTGACCAGTCAAAATCAATGGAGATTAAAATTTTGATCGCGAAATAATTATAATGCCATGCTTTGTCGAATGGACATTTGCCCAAGTCGAGCTAAGGGTTGAATAGGGTGCATCCCGAGGTGAAGCTAAATTTTTTGTTTTAATTAGGATGTAGACAATTGCCACTCTGTATATTGCCCCTTTGAGGATAAATTTTTATCAGTAATTAAAAATAACTTTGTATCAACAAGGGATTAAAAATAAGTTCCTGTAAATTTTGGTCCAATT
>AJWJ01000448.1:0-20133 GCA_000277445.1 Polysphondylium violaceum
AAAAAAAAAAAAAAATAAAAAAAAAAAAAAATAAACCACAATTAATTCTTGGCACCAAAGAAAGCTCAAACTATTGGCGAATTAGTCATAATGAAGACTATAGACTTCATAATCAACACAGTTATGCATATTTATCATTGATATAGGTGGAAGTTGATTGAGATTAATAATCAATTCCAAAAATCTATAAAATTATTTTATTCTACATTGGTGGGCTTGAATTTGAATCATATGTCTTGATATATTATAAGGCACCAAATTTTGAAGACCAAACTTCATATTCCTTCAAGGTGCTTTTATCAACCGAGGGTCTAATCTGTTTGAGGGATGCCAAGAAATCTTTGTTGTTTGTTGGTCTAATTTCGCTGTCAAAGTCTTTGACATTATTGAAACCCAATTCCCTGATTGGCTGATACGCTGCATCTTTAACCAATCCATAGAGATCATGGCCAGAGTAACCATCGGTTTTATCGCCGAGTTGGTCAATTTGTTTATCAGTGAGATTGTGAGTGATACTTGACAAGTAGTGACGAATGATTTGTTTTCTTGCTTCCTTTTCTGGCAGACCGACGTATATACGTTTGGCCATTCTTCTGAGGGCCGCATCATCGAGATCCCCAGGACGATTGGTGGCACCCATAACAAGGATTCTGTCTTGTTGAGTGGATCTTACTCCATCAAACTGTACGAGAATCTCTGTTTTGATTCTTCTGGCCGACTCAGAGTCATTTGAATTTCGACTGGTCAACAGAGAATCAATTTCATCAATGAAAATAATCGATGGCTGGAAATGACGTGCAACGGCAAACAATGCACGAACTAGCTTTTCACCATCACCAACATATTTTGAAGTTAAAGAAGAGGCAGAGATTGAAAAGAACTTTAAGTTTGATTCATATGCGCATACCTTTGCTATCAAAGTCTTTCCATTACCTGGTGGACCATACAAGAGTAACCCCTTAGGTGGTGATCTTAGTCCTGTGAAAATATCTGGTCTAAGATTGGGTAAAATAACTGTCTCTGTTAATGTTTGTTTTACTTTTTCCAATCCAATGACTGTTTCCCATCCCAATTGTTCTTTTGTCTCTAAAACTTCGTTCATAATGGTTGCTATCATTGCTTTATCCACACCTTTAATATCTGGTATGATAGTAGTAGATGCTATTGTTGATGATGACCCTTTTGATTGATTACTATTCTTTAAGGATGATGTTGATAATCCTGTTTTTAAAAGAGATGAAGAAGAAACAGTTCTATCAGGTGAAAATCTATTTATACTATTATTGTTATTGTTTAATAAAGGATTTCTTATTCCATTGGATGTTTTTAAACCATTACTATTATTTATATTATTTGTTGTTGTTTGAGTAATTGGACCAATTGAATTTCTATTGCTTCTCATTATAGAAGATAAATTTGAAAGTGAATCATTGATTGATGGGGATGATACTTGTTGTTGTTGTTGTTGTTGTTGCTGTGGTTGTTGTATCTGTTGTTGTGGTCTAACTAGGGTAGTTTTTAATTTTGGAGAGAATACATTCAATGGTATTATATTGGGTTTTGATTTTTGTTGCTCTGATTTTAAATGTTCAGCTCTATTCATATAGTACTCCAAGAAAAACTTTATATTTATATCACCTGTATTAAAAAGAGAACATCAATTAGTAACTGTATCCCCTACGAACATCTATATCTCTATGCATACTTTTAGCTAAAGGTAATAGTACGCCAATACCATTTGTATAGTTTTCTAAAGCATTTGAATATCTGCCCTTCTTATCATAATCTATAGCAAAATTTATATAATATATGGATTGATTTTGAGGACCGTTTTTCAATTGATTAGATATTTTCAGTAAGGTGTGTCTAATATTTTCATCACCATCAGCAACATCATCACTGTCCATATCGTCAACATCTATGTATTCTCTATCATTGTTGTTATTCTTTGATATATTAAAACTTGATAATGTTTTCTCTATAAAGCTATCTCTCTTTGCTGCAAAATGGGCTTCATAAATATCATTATAAAACCATTTCAAACTTTCATATATTATAACAAAACAACACAAATAGAGGAAATATATATAGAATCCATTCATTGTTGAGTTTATATCTACAAATACAAATCTATATATATAAATATTATTGGAAAAAATAAAATAAAGAAAATAAAAAAAAAAATAAAAAAAGACAAGTCTGGCAATTATAAAAATTTCACTCGTTTTTGCGAATTTTCAAAAATACCAAGTAATAAATAAATATCCGGCACAAATAACAACATCATGTGTGTTATCACCCACAGATGTACTTGTACTGATGTAGAGTGTTATCGGTCTATCTGTGTAAATGTATTATCTTTTTTTATTATTTTCTTTGAAAGTTGGGAAAGTTAAGGGTGCTTGTAATCTGAAACCGGCAGCACTTCTCTTGCAACCTATTCTGGTAAAATGTTTTTCTAAAGCTGTTTCGGTGACAGCGAGTGCTTTGGCAAGGGGGGCAATGTTTTTGGTTTCAAATCCCTCTAAATGGAGATGAACAATGACCATGAAATTGATGATCTTGGTCTTGTCTTCACGACTGACAGATATCTTTTTATTGGTGATCTTGGTCGAAAACAAACTGACCATATAGTCTTTGACTTCAAAAGAGGCACCACCTTCTTGAACCAATTTGGTAGAGTCGCCTCTGCATTGCATAATCATGAGAGCGTACCACATGAATGTGAGGAGTTTGCAAGCGTGTTCCAAATCTTCGTCTTCGGAAATACTGGCAAACTGGTCCAACTTCTCCTTAAAGTAGTCGGCCAACTTGGGCTCTTCAACTGGATTGCCTTCGTTGTCGAGGGTAGGTGTCTTTTTAACCATGTTGAAAAAGAGTTGATGATAGAGACCAAAGTATACTTTGGGTGGGATGAATGCTTCGTGTGGGTATATGGCTTCGGGTTTGGAGGTGGTGAGATCAAAGTATGGTAAATCGAGTGGTGTTTCCTCTGATTGTTTGTCGGCCAATGTATTGGCAATCTCTCCAACTGCTTTGTTTGTCTTTTCAAAATCTAAATTATCAACATTTTCCATCTCCATCTTTTGAATCTTCTTCTTTGTAACTTTAGAACCAAAACTATCAGCTAATTTCTTAACTTGATCATATCTATCTTCTTTACTCAAAGCCTGTTATTATTATTATTATTATTATATTATTGTATATGTATGTATTAATAATCTATGTATGATGATGAGCACTACCCTATATATATGTTTGTATAATTACAATTGAACTATCAAGAGTAAGGGTATATCCAATAACAGATTGTTTCATATCATAGATATCAGTTGGTACAATTTTAAGAGTATTTGTTGATTTATCATAAACACCAATAGCATATCTAGCAGTTGATTGTATTTCTTCAGATTGATATTCCAATTTATCTGTATTTGAAAGAATTACTCTTTGTCTTTTATTTCCAACCTTTTTAGATAAACTAACAAACTCTGTCTCTTGTTCTACAAATGAAGGTGGTGGTAAACCTTGTGGAAACTTTAAAACACATGGTTTATTATTACCAATCTCTTTTTCATTAAAAGTGTTTACTGATACTGTAGTCATTCTTTTAATGTATATATTTATAAATATTTATGTTTGTATGTGATTGATGATGAGTTTATAGTATCAATATAACCAACTAGGTGTAATAATACTGTATAGTGATAGTGCAATGGTAATAGAGATCTAATTTAATCTACTACTATAAACTATACAATCAAAAATCAAATAAAATATTTTCGTTTCGTTTTTTTTTTTTTTTATTTTTTTTATTTTTTTTTATTTTTTTTTTATCTGCAGGGAAAATTAGGTGAGCCCGAAGTTTCTTTGTGACCTTTTTTTCACAATTTATCACTGCTGTATATCGATAATATGAAGAGGATGGATTGACCTTTTTTGTTTAAACAACATTTTCATTTTGGGCTAAATTTAATTCGAGTATCATACATATATAATATATTTATATTTATATTGTGTATTTATTTTACTAGGATTCCTATAGTTTTGCTTGATTAACTGGTTGTTTATAGAAATAATGGATCAATCATATCACTCTACCACACTCCCTATTGCAAAAAATATTTTTTTATAAAAAATGATGCATTTTTATTTGAAAACGAGTCTATGCAAATGTAGCATATTTATCAAATATCTTTTTTTTTTTAAAAAAGCAACACCACCCACACAGAGACACAAATCTCGACAACTAAAGCTCCCACTATCACTATTCAAAATATGGAAGTTTTATATGAAACTCAAACATTTTGTCCCAAATGTACAATTTTAGATAGAAAGGGTTTATTACTGAGACCCGCCCAGGTGATTGCAAGAGAAGATGGTAAAGTTTATCTAAGATGTACATGTGATCAACCCCATCAATCAACAACAACAACAACAACATCAAATAGTAATAATAATATTGATGACGACAATGAACCAATAACAAATATAAACTACTTTGAAACATTATATTGTTCATCGGTAGAGTTTTTTAAAAGAATGCTTAGTTTTGAAAAAAATGGATATCAAAGCTATAGTAGAGACATTGAATCAATTCAAATCAAAGCTAGAGAAACTAAACAACCACCCGAAGTACCCAAAAAACCGACCCCTTCGAATTTTTGTATAGAGTTGAATATCTTTCAGTCAAATACATATCTTACAGATAATGAAATCAAAGATCAAGTGAATCAAATACAATCATATTATCCTAAAAACAAAAAAGTTTGTATTAAAGAGTAATATGTATAGATATAGGGTAATTTGATCAAAAAGAATACTCACACTCTAATCATCATCATTATTATTGTTTAGTTTGTATTAAAAGTAATAGCAAGAGGTAGTACAGATATAGTAACAATTAATGAAAAAGTAAATTATATAAGTAAAGAGTTATTGCGTGGATATCCTATTTTATTAGAAGTGACGTTGGAGAGATTGGGTATGATTGCACAATTACCAAACTCTGCATTTTTGTCGACAAAAGTTTATCCAGCATTAAAATACTTTTTAAAAAAAGGAGATGAATCAATGTTTATACAAGACGTTAATAAACTATTGTCTGTGCTCAGAGTGTACTCTGGTATTCAATCTGTGGTAACGATTGCTATGGAACGTAAATTTGCAGATTTAAAACATATTTTATCATTACTTCGACAAAATAATGATGTCATTAGATTTATAGTATTATCATTAGAAAGACCACCAAAAGAATTGGTTTCATCTTTATCAAAAAAATATAGTAATACTACCAGTAGTAGTAATAATAATAATAATAATACAAACAATCAACCACAAGAACAACAAGAAGAATTAATTTGTAATAATAATGATCCATATGAATTAATTAAAGAAATTGAAAGAGCAACAGACAATAGTATAAACAATCAAGATTTTTATCCACTTTGTGTTGGATCAGTGTTGGAGCCAATGTTTAATTTAATGGGATATGGATTGTTTAGTATCAGACCATCGGCCTATTGTGCATTTGCAACGGCATTAATAAACACAGATTCAATTAGTTCAAGACCAATCAATAGGTTGTACAACATTGGCAAACTGCACAGAGAAATTGAACCCCTCCTGCCAGAACTCGAAGAAAAAATTGGATTTTTCAATGGATTAAAATTGAAATCAATTCTCAAAAATTGCCATTTACCAAACGTTATGTTGCCCAATCTATTTGACTATTTTACAGATAAAAACAAATCTGAAATAACGAGAAAAGTCATTGATCAAACTCAAATACTCATCATTCACAACAATATGGACATCGTAGCTTTGGATCTAAAAAGAAGATGCAATTGCTCTGTTGAAACAAAATCAAGAGATGGCTTTGTATCCTCTTGTACCGGTTGTATATAGAGTAGGAGATAGTCCATGTTATATTTTAGAAATAATAAATATTATTATTTATTGGTTGATTGAAGTTATATTATATATACAAAATTTGTGTTTGTGTGTGTATTGCCAATAATGGTCGCTATTATTATTTGGATGACGATCATATAATCTATTTATTCATCCAATTCGCCAATATATTTAATATGTTTATGTCTGCCATCTTCAGCATCTTCTAACATTTCAAAAGCTTCGTTTGAACCGTGAAACTTTTCAAATAAGTCTGAAACATCTTTACCGGCATGGTCGGCAATATATTGATCATTGATACCTTCACCTGGATGTTCTGAATGGAATTTACTGCAATCAAAAACCTAATAAATGATTTGAAATTTGGGTGTTGATGAATTAATATGATGACAAACTTGATTGTAAACAATTGATATTAGAGATCTCTACCTTTCCATGTACAATGATCCAACAATCTGAACGAGTATTGTGTTTGGCAACTTCTTCTTTGGATACCATCTTTATATATGTTGTTGGGTCTGTATCTGAAATAAATAGAGTCAAATAAAAATGAAAAAAAAAATGAAAAAAACAAAGTTAAAAAAAGTCGAGTGTTTTGAAAAACGACCTAAATAGTATTGAGTCAAGGTGTTTCAGAAAAATGAAAAAATTGAAAAAAATAAAAATAATAATAATAATAATATGCCAAGATTTAGTTCTCGTCTGGGGTGAAATTACTTTTTATCAATCTCGATGATATATAGATATACAATTAATATAAAGATATTAAAATTAAATTAAGGTACAACATTATTGAAACACATTATATTGCTCTTTATAAAATTGTCTTTTTCGACTCTACGTAAACCAAAGAAAGAAATATTGTCTTTCTAGAATTGACTATTTGTGCTCCCACCTAAAGTTCTTCATATTTGTTGGAAAAAAAAAAAAACCCAAAATAAAAATAAAAAGATATTAATATCTTTTCAAACATTTCTCTTGTGGTGCGTTTGCTCCCTCACATCACAACAGAAGTGTTTTATCAATGATTGAAAAAAGTACTATTATTAGATAGATAAATAGATGGGGATGAGTGGTGTATACTATCTCACTCCTTTAGTGCATACATAAAAACGTGTCTCTCTGCTAATCTTATACCCAAAACACTCCCTCATCGAATTCTGATAAAAAAAAGCCAAAAAAATATAAAAAATAAAAATTCAAAAAAAATGGTTTTTCAAAAATTTGCTTTTTTTTTTTTTCCTCACGATAAAATTACCCTCTTGGCCTCATTTTTTTGCCCTCCTTACCACCCATTATTGTATTACTATAACATTACACTACTACATATTTCTATAGATTGTGTAGTTGGCTCTTATTTCTGTATTTATATTTTAAAAGAGGATTTGGTGGAACTTTTTGAAAAACAAGCAAAAGTATGAATTATAATATGTTTATTTTGTCAGTTAGTTGGGTTAGTTAGTCACATTACATTGCAGTATTTTACATTTCCTTCAAGTTTGAATATTCAAGATTCCGAAGGTTTTAGTGTTTAGAAAAGAAGCAAGGATACAGATATTATAAACTTATCTATTTGCCATCCATCAACTCACGTGTGTTCTTGTCTATCTATAGATTCATCATCCTCAAAGCTATTTTTGTTTTTTTTTATTTTTCAATTTTTAAAACACGCCACTTTAATACATCACACTTGCGATCGCATTTCAAAGTTTAAAAATTGTGTTTGACAAACACCGTGTGTGGTATTGTGTGTATGTGTTCTATTTATATACACATGAAACCCCAATAATTACAGTTAATTTATAAACATTCAAAGAGTGTACTATAGTTATACTATCACCCCCATCCCCCATTTATTTCACCATAGATGGATATTTATGTGTGTGGGTGTGGTGTGTGGTGATGAATTTTATTATTATAAAATCTAATGGCTTTGCGGGATTGATTGATTGTTTTTCATATTAGCACACTCTCACACAAAGATATATATAAACACATACATTAAATTATATCATAATTTATTATTACCCACACAAATAAATCCCACCTAAATATATAAAGCTCACACTCACTCCTCACCCTCACACACAAACATTCCTACTCATCACCACCACATAAATAGCATCACACCGTTTATCTCTCATCTATATCTTTCAATCTCTTATTAAATAATTTGTGTTATTGTAATATATTTATTTATTCTTATTATTATTACCTTTTTCAATTATTTTTGTTGTTTTTGATTTTGTGAGTGAGAGAGTGCCCTGCCTGATATTTTATTTTTAAATTTAGATTTCATTAATCTTTTATATAATCATTATTCATCAGTAGTAATATTATCATTATTATTATTTATTAACACGCACCCACCCACATATCTATTTACATATTTACTCTAGAAGAATTTGCCAATTATATAGAGATATAACAATAATAATAATATTTGTATAACAGCAAAAACAAAACAAATCAAACATTTTATTTAAATCTTTTATTGTATAATTATAGTCTGATTGTTGATTGTTTTTTATATCATTAAACAACACTATGGAAGAAAAGAAACCTCAAAATTCAGCAGCAGCCTCTGCTTTAGCATTGTTGAATCAAAAATTTCCAGTCGCAGATGTCATTGCTGGAACTAAATGTGAAAGAGCTATAAAGTAAAGTAGATGATGATTAGAGATTATGACGATTGATATTAATACGATATATGTATATAAATTATATTTAGATGGGAATTATCAATTGGAGATGATTTAACACCAAAATGGACTCATAGTATAGTTTGTGTCAGTATAGAGAAAACCCCATTTGCAAAGGGTAGTTGTAGAACAGCACACAAACTCAAAGATTGGAGTAATCCAGATAAACCATTGGTTGGTAAATTCTCAACCAATAAAAAGACAACCAGAGATTCATATTTTACCGATGTTTTAATGCAAACTTTTTGTTCAAAATGGGCCGAAAAGTTCAATGAAGCAAAACCACCAAAACCAATCACCTTTTTACCTTCATACGTTTACGAATTAATTGATCATCCACCCCCTTATCCAGTTTGTGGTGGTGAACCATTTATTGAAGGTGATTACAAGTATGTACTATTATTTATTGATTCATTTAAATTGATTGATAGACATAGATATTAATATTCAATTCATTACAAAGAAAACATAATAATAACAGTGGATATGTTAGTTCAGATGCTAGAAATACACCTCAAGCATTTAGCCATTTTTCATATGAATTGTCAAATAATGAATTGTTGATTGTCGATATTCAAGGTGTCAATGATTTCTATACAGATCCACAAATTCACACTAAAAATGGAGAAGGATTTGGTGAGGGTAATCTTGGAGAGACAGGATTTCACAAGTTTGTTCAAACTCACAAATGCAATCCAGTTTGTGACTTTTTAAAACTCAAACAAATGAACAATCAAACTAAAAAGACACTTCTCAGAGGTACACTCCCCGTCGTACAATTGATGGAGTTTCATGATGCCATTGGTTTGAATGGCGGTGGTCCTTCCAAGGGATACGATATGAATTACTTTAGAAATGGTGGTGGTGCTCAACAACCCATCTCTCTTGACGATGAGGAAAAGATGCTTCAAGAGCAATTGGATAAAATCAGACTTCAACAACAACAAAAGGCATCCAAACCAGCTCCACAAATGGTCAAACAACCATCCAATTCCAATTTGAAAAAAACTGCCCCAGTCAGTGGTGTATCTCCTGTTGCTGCCAAACCAACACCAAAATCACCAACAGCACCATTGTCACCCAATTCTGCAGTCTCGACTTCATCACACACTCCTTCACAGCAACCATCTGCTGCTGTACCAGTTAAAGAAACACCAGCAGTTGCTCAACCAGTTGCTGCTGCTGCACCAGTAACCACACCAGTTTCTATTCAAGTTAGAACTAGTCCACCACCTCAACAACCAATCAATGTACAATCACAACCAACCCCACAACCAACTCCACAACCACCAGCACAACAGCCACCAGCACAACAAGCACCAATTCAAGAAGTCGCACCCGATAGATCAGCGTTTGAGAAATGGGATCTCAAGAATATTAGAAATTCAGATACTATTAGAGGACTTCAATCGGAATGTATCACTGGAGATGACAACAATATATATTCAGGATCCAATGATGGTCAAATTGGTATTTGGGATGTCAAGGAATCCAAACACATCAGCAACATTAAAGCTCACGGTAAATCTGTTCGTGCCATTATCAAAGACACCACCGAAGGTAGACTCTTAACTGCAGGCGCTGATAGTTATGTCAAACTTTGGGATTTAGCCACTCAAACTTGTATCAAAGAAATCAAAGAAGCCAACGAAGTCAATACTATTTTCCTTCAAGATAATCTCCTCTACACCGGTTGTAACGACAAGACTGTTAAAGTATGGGATATGCGTAATTTTGAATGTGTAAAGACACTCTCTGGTCACACACGTGCCATTAAATCTGTATGTGCCATGGGTAATCTCTTGTTTTCTGGTTCAAATGATCAACAAATCTATGTTTGGAATCTTTCCACCGCTTCCATTCTCACCAATTTCCAAGGTCATGAAGGTTGGGTAAAGACACTTTACGCTCACAACAATTATCTTTATTCTGGTTCTCATGATGAAACCATCAAAGTTTGGGACTTAAAGACCACTAGATGTGTAAATACAATCAAATGCAAGGATAGAGTTGAGTCTCTTCACGTTACAAATCAAGGTATTTTTGCTGGTTCAGGTGATTATCTACAAGTATTTGATACTACATCCTATGAAAACTTGGCTTCAGTAAATACTAGATCAAGTATTTTATGTTTATGGAGAAGACAAAATCAATTATTTACAGGTTCTCTTGCTAGCAATCTTAAAGTTTGGTCTTGGGATGTACTTTAAAAAAAATATATATTTTATGAATAATAATAATAATAATAATAACAACAAAGTAACAATCATGATAACAACAACAACAATCAATATCTAGATTTATTAAAAATAAATAAAAACACAATAAAAGATTTTAAAACAAAGTAGAAATCAAAGGCTATAGTTTAATGATAAAAATAGCACAAATTCGATGAGTTTTATTGAGAGATGAAATCTCATTATTACAGTCAGCATAACATCAACTTTTTATTTATTTGCTATAATTCAAAAGAGAGGTAGTATATTTTATAAAACATTTTTGTATTATCATCCCCATCCTGCTCATCTTGATTAGAAATATTTCTTTCCCAAAAGATTATTTTTAATGCCTGAGAATATATATAAATTTATTTACTTTGTATTTTATTTAGTTAAATAGGTACCAATAGTTTGAGAACCACTTTTAACAAAAGCATCATTACAAATGATTGAACCATTAATTACACATTTATCTTCAATACTAACATGATCCATAATAATTGAGTTTTCAATTCTCACACCATCACCAATTTTACAATGTTTACCAATAATAGAGAACTTGACACTACATTTTGCACCCAATTTAGTACTGGTACCAATAACACAGTTTGGTCCAACTTGAGTTGGTGTAACTTCAGCTGTTTGATCGATAAAGAAATTCTTTTCTGATCTTGGTTCAAATGGTAAATATGGTGTGTAGCCTTTGGCAATCTAAAATTAATAAATGAATAGATAAACATTGATTGATTAGTATGATAATACACTATAGTTGATTGTTGATTGTTTAATTAATTAGTAGTAGTTGATGTAACTTACTTCTCTATTTGCCATTTGATAACTTTTAATTGTATTAACATTGATACAATAGCCACTGGTGAAAAGATAAGCAAGACATTTGACAATTTTCTTTTTTTGAATATTAAGTTGAGAGAATGCATTGAATGGTGATGAAGTTGATGACATTGTTAATGCAAGTTCTTGAGTATCGTTGATGGCACTAGCTGGTAAATTTTTGTTATTATCTGGAATTTGACAAGAGATTAAATAGGGGATAAATTGTTTTTTAAGATCAAAAAATGTTGGGATATGTTTCTTTTGATCTTCAACCAATATTTCTAATACCCATCTTGAAAATATATAAAATTGTGTATCTTGTAAACTATTATAAATAGTTAAATTTGGGAAACTATATATGTAGATAGACAGTTAGTAAATCAATAAGAGTATATGATCATATCTATCTCTGGTATTATAATTACTTTTTTAATAAAGTTTTACTAAAAACAATATTATCTTCAGCTTCAGTAGCAGGCTCCATTAGAATAATTTTCTCTTTTTTTTCATCGAGAGCAATGTAATCTGTGAAAAGGTTATCTTGTTTTGATGGTGCTTCAACAACTGCTGCTTGTTTAGAACTACCTCCAGTTTTTGTAGGTACCTCTGGTTTAGTAGATGGTTTTAAAAGTACTGTAAATGATGAATCATTTGCTCTATGTTGGTCTGTCATTTGTCGAATAAAACTATCATCAACAATTAAATTACCATTCATAACGATAAAGTAATTTGACTAAAGAGTAATAGTGTAGTTAATAATAGTAAATTAGTCTATCGTTCTATTACTTGATGTTATTGTGATGATATATACTTTAATTTTATCTTTAATTCTATATAACATTTCACAGGAACCAATATCATCTTTAATTACTACAAATTCTACTTCAATATTTCCTTTATAGATTTCCGATACATATTGTTTGATTTTACCTTGTGATCTTTCGCTTACAAGCATAAGAACTGGTGTATTTTTAGCTATAATAGATAGATGTATTTGGTTGGGTGATATTAATATTTGTTTTGATATCGTTGTTTGTGTTTTATATTCAATGTTGATATTGTTGCTGTTGTGTTGTAAAAGTTTAATCTATTCATACTTTGAAAACCAGCCTTTTCCAACAACTCTAATTGATATGAAATCAAAGGTCTGTTTGCTACAGGAAGTAAACAATGTGGTAAATTGTCATCGATCGGGGCTAATTTAGAGTTTCCGATACCCTTGTCGGTTGCAATGATAACGACTTGAAATTCTGTCATTGTTGGTGAGCAAGAAGAGTAGTTTACTTTCTTTCGTTTCAAAATGAATGAAATCAATCAAAAATAAGAAAAAAAAAAAAAAAAAAAAAACAAAAAAAAAAACTTTTGTCTTAAAGATTTCTCATGATTCTTGACTCCCACAAAGCTACACTCAGAAACAAGCAAAAATCCTGCAACAATGATTGATAGTATTATTCCTAAACCTCTTTTAAATCAAATCTATCTGATACTTGAAAGTTTAATCCTCTTTTTAAAAAAGGTTTGGTTTTAGTTTTGAAAAAAAAAGATATTAATTTATCTTTTATTAATCACAATTAATTTGATCAATAAGGAGAAAACCACAAATCTCTAAATTTTGGATTGAATATCTCTTTTTTAAAGATAATATATCATTTAATTCTTTATTTCATACCATTCCTTTTTTAGTAAAATCAAAGATGGACGAAAAGGAGTTTAATAGAATGATAAAATGAAATAATAATAAAATTTTCTCTCTCCTCTAGATTTACGAGAGATATACTATTGAGCATTATAGATATTAAAAAAATTGTTTTATCCAAGTTTTTTTCAAATTTTTTTTATTTTTCAATTTTTTTTATGAATTGTGTGATTTGGGAATTTGCTGCAAAGTTTACACACAGCTATAAAATATCACATTTTCCATTCTAAGGTTCGGTGCATGATTTTAAATTTTTTAACCAATACATTTGATCCAAAAAAAAATCAGAAATTTTAAAAAATAATAATTTATCAAAAAAAACTTGATAAAAGATCTGGCGCATGATGAGATTATATACTCTGAGTGTAAAGCATAGATTAAGAGGCACCCATATCTTGTCACGAGCCGACCCCCCATTTACAATCTATACCCCTTAAAAATTGGTGATATTTTTTTTCCTCTTTCTCTTGCTCTAGAGGTGGTAGCCATCTTATCACCCACCCCTCCACACACTAGTTTTGTAATTTCAACTCTCACAATTGTGTTAATTAATTAATTTGTTTTTGTTTTTGGGAGTGAATGAATGTGTAAACTTTTTATATCTATACCGAGTAGGTAGTAAAATTATATATGTGTTTTTTTTTTTTACCAATTGTGTTTTGATTTTTGTCTCTCTCTCTCTCTCTCTCTCTCTCTCTTTCTTTCTAGAGTGTGTGCATTGTGTGTGAGAGTATTTCTTTAAAAAATTTTTGGTAGGTGTGAAAATATGACTTTGGTTCTATTTCTCTGTTGTTTTTGTTTTTTTGATTTGTCTGTGTGTGTGAGTGTGGGTGTGATTTACCCAATTAAAAATTCATTCCACCACAGATCTATTTTTCTATAGAAACATTTCATCATCTTATATTTTACCCATATATATTATTTAAACGGGTTAACCATTTAAATGCACTTTTGTTTCGACCAAACAAAAGTGTGTTTTTATTAGTATGTGTTGTTGTGTGTATGTGGGGGTGATAGTGGTATTTTATTTGGTATCATATAGAGTGTGATTGTATATGTAGTGTGGAAATGACCCTGCGTCTATGAAGAGGTTAAAATCTTTTTTTATAATAAAATGATAGAGTATGATATTTTTATCTCTCATATAGATAAAAAATTAGAAGAGGAAACCAAAAAAAAAAAAAAAAAAAAAAAATAAAGTAAAAGAAAAGAGGTCAATGTTCAGAAACAAAACAATACATTAATCCCAAGGAGTTGCGCCGTATATTTTATTTTATTTATTTTATCAATTCCATTTATATTTCTGATTGATTATATTGTACCACCCCACTCTATAAATATTTGTGTGTGTGTTTCGCTCTCGCTCTCTTCCTTTATATATCTCTCATTCTCTCAACTAATCATCCCACACAATCCATTCCCTCTGTTGTTGTATATTTTTTGTTTGCCAAATTTATTTTTACTTCCAGACCACATCTTAAGGTAAAGTATAAAATCATTACTCACAGAGTATACTACCACCGAATCCTCATTTAGATCACAACCCTGATCAATCACAATCAACATTTTTTTTTGACTATTAAAAAAAAAAAAAATCTTTTTTTGTCAAGTATAAAATTTCATTCTGTGTAATCTTTTTAATCTTTTTTTTATCCGTCTATTTATATAGCGCCCATTTCCAAATTTTCACAAAAAAGTTTTATATATATAGCAAAAGGTTTTTATAAAAATTTCAAAAAAAACTTTTTTTTTTATTTTTTTTTTTATTTTTTTAAGCGCGAGGCCCCATGAATTGAACTCATTTGTAATCTCCCCATTTTTTACAATTCATTTGTGTGTTGAACCATTTAAATCACATTATTATATTTTAATTAATTGTCAATCATCGCGCGCATTCGTTGTCAGCCCACACCACTCTAGTACAAGAAATTATATGCAATTGTATCTATAGATAGAGTTTCCATATATTTTTATTTTTCCATTTTATATTTATTTGTATATATCTATCTATATATATCTATCTATATATATCTCGATTGTAGGTAAATATATATTTGTTTTTTTAGTTTTTCATTCAATATTTTGTTTGTTCAAAGGTTTGAGATCCTTATCCTCGGTCTTCTACTTGTAGAAATGACACCTGCACATCATATGATATAACCCCCATTTACCACCAATTTTTATCACAATTCATCTGACATATAGGAGTTGTAGTGATTTTCATCTATAGATGTACCCTGCCTAATCATAATAACATCATTCTATCCTAATCTACCGCCACTCTACTACTCCCTACCGCCCAAATGAAATGTGTTTTCTTTCCATTTATTTGCTCATTACACCCTCTGATTATTAATTAATCAGTATATCTGTGTTTCCTTAAAAGTGCACTTCAACACACATGCGAACTAAAATAGGGTCATATGTGTGTGATTTTCATCATTATCATAATCACATTGATTACAAAAGTTTGTTTATAGTATCCGTGTAGTTGATTGTGTGTGTGTGTATTTGCAAAAAAAAAATGATGAGCCTAAATTAAACTATTTCTATTTTTATATTCAAAATAATCCTTTTTCCTTTTTTATAAAAAAGCGATTAGTTGAATATGGTGGATTCTAAAAAAAAAGAAAAAAAAAAAAAAAATTAAATTTCGATAAATACCCACACACCTCAACACACCTTTTCATTTTTTAATCTATTTTTTGAATTACCATTTTACAATGTGATTTCATCCTATCTTTTTCATCACCCACAACACCCATTCTATTCCACTTCCCACACACCAAAGCAAACACAAACATTTGATATACCATCATACACCTCATCACACCTGGAAAGTTTAAAAAAACATTTTATTGTATTTTTTTCAAAGGAAAGAAAAGTGGTAATGGTTGATGATCAACCCAAAGAGTTTCTATTATAAGAGCTCTCACCACTTTTTTATCCTATAGATCACCCCATTACACACATACATCATCCTCTACCATTACACACATATACATACATACAAATATTATATATATGTTTTGTTTTGTTTTGTATATTTGTGTGTGTGTAAATTAAATTAAATTAATACATTATATAACTCTATTTACCACACCCGAAAATTCATATCCATAGATCTTTATATAAATTAATGCAAAAATAGTTTTGTTTATGATTTTGAACTCATTTGTAGATGTTGTCAATACCCTCATAATCACCACCATCATCATCACCTTCACTTCATTATTTCTTTTTTCTACCCAATCAATTTGATTGATTTAAATTAATTAATTAATTCCATCATTCAATAAAAAAAAAAAAAAAAAGTAATACTAATTCAATTTACTATTTTTTTTTTTCCTCCTCTTCCTCCTTGTGTCTATAGTTAGCAACATACAACCCCTATTTTCCCGATTCTTTTGAAGAGATAGTTTTTCCTCCTTTATTTATCAATCATTCATTCATTTGTTTATTATCATCACTATAGTAGCATAATCACATTATATCTATATACCTATCTATTTATTTATTTATTTTCCCTCTCTTTTTATTTTATTTTTTCTCCTCGTTCATTAGATCAAAACTCAATCACATCTCCTTTAAAAACACCTCCACAATCATTTTTTCTTTTCAAAAAAAAAATCTCTTTTTTTTATAAATATTAATACTTTTGATTTGGATTTAGAAAAAAAAAGGGTCCCTCTATAAAAATCTCATTTTTCAGCCCGATAGATCCTCGACGAGTGCTTTTTTAATTTTTTTTTTTTGTAAAAATTTAAGTTTGACCCTACAGATTTGCTCTTACACCCTTTTTTTTAAAAAAAAAAAAAAACCCCTACACATATCATTGGTTAAATTTCCATTTTCATAGAGTCGTGTAATATCACAAGTTTATAGAAACCATGCAAAATTATGTAAGTAAAAATATACTCTTTTATTTTATTATTATTATTATTATTATTATTATTATTATTATTATTATTATTATTATTATTATTATTATTATTATTATTATTATTATTATTATTGTAGCATTTATTATTAGTGATGATCATCAACTCATCACCCTATTGCTATTTCCAATTTGTCAATCACACCATTGCCACAGCTCACCCACCCACCTTTTTTTTATACTTGTCCCTTTTTTTTTTTTTTATAAATTTTTTTTTTTTTTCTATTTTTTGTTTTTATAATTTTTTTTTAATTAAAACCCTCTTCCCCACCCCATTACCAATATATGCCTGCCCAATTATAATTTTCATTTGCTTTGATCACAACCCCCCAACACAGAATATAAATAATAGTAATTGTTATATATACTAATTGGAAAAAACACCCATTTAAAAAATTTTTTTTCTTAAAAATCTCTTTATATATTAGAATCAAATGAGTAATGTTGACCATCAATACTACTATTTACAAGGACAAGAGTCTCATGGTCAACAAAACATAGATCCCAATATCAAAAAAGAGGATATAGATACAATCAGTGATCAACCATATCTTCCTCCTCATCTTCAACATCTCCATCATCAACACCATAGCGAAATGGATTTACATCATTTACAACAGCAACAGCAACAGCAACAACATCATCATCACTTGCAACACCAACAAATCCCTCATCATCTTCTTCAACATCCCCAACAACATATTTCTCATCAACATCTTCCTCATCTCCAACAACACCATATTTCATCAGAACAACATAAACAACAGCAAGAGCTTATTAAAACAGATTCAGACAAAGAAAACAGAAATAATGATATTAAATTGGAAGATCCACAACAAATTCAATCGATTATAGAGTCTACACCGCCCACAAATAACAACAACAGCAATAATAATAATAATAATATAAACCAACAGAATTCAACTTCATCAAGTGGAGCATCATCGACAACAACTACTACAACAACATCAACGTCATTATCATCAACATCAGCAACAACTCCAACATCAACAAATACATATGAAGTTCCCGAAATTTTACTTATTCCAGGTGTTAGACCACCATATATTAATTCGTTAATAGATAATAATATTTTATCTAATATTTTAGCCAAATTACATAAAGATGAACCAACATCAAGTGCATTTACAGCCATTAGTGGAGTATGCTCAGAGTGGAGAAAGTTATTAACCAATAGAATTGTAAACTATGTCTATCAAATTCCAGCTGATAAAAACATGACCAATTTGTTTAAAAATATAGCCAACAACAAATATCCAAATCTTGTTTCATTGCAAATTAAAGTTTCAACACCAACTCTATTTGATGTCAGTAATTTTGTAAAGTTATTAATGACAAACAATCATTGTATCACATCATTAGAGCTCACCCAAAATGGCATTGGAAACAAGGCAGCTCAATGTATAGGAACATGTTTAATAGAAAACACAACATTAACTTGCCTTAGTTTAAGTTTTAATTCCATTGGTAATGAAGGGGCAGAAGAGATTTCCAAAGCATTGGGAATTAACAAAACACTCATTAGTTTAGATCTCAGTCAAAATTGTATAGGATTCAAAGGGTCTAAAGCATTGGGTCAAGCACTTTTAGCAACGACAACATTACAAACTATTAATCTTTCAAAGAATAGATTTGGAACCAAAGGTATCGATGCCATATCTGAATCTATTAGTAAAAATACTAGTTTGACCACCATTGATTTCTCAAAAAATGATCTCAATGAAAAGAGTTGTAAAATTATTGGTGATGCTATACGAAAACATCCAACCCTTACTAGTTTAAATTTTTGTGATACTAAACTCTCTGCCGAATCCATGAAATACATTTGTGAAGGTATCGTTTCAAGTTCAACCATTTCCTATCTTGATCTCTCTAGAAATGAGTTTGGACACAAGGGTGCCAGATCACTTGCAACAGCTATATCTTCAACAAATTCAATCACATATCTCGATTTATGTGGAACCTCTATTGGTGATAAGGGTGCTCAAGTTATTGCAGATTCTATAGCAAAAAATCATTCCATTGTAAACCTTTCTCTTGCTTTTAATAATATTGGCACTGGTGGTGCTTTATCTATAGGCAATGCACTCAAGGTCAACAATTCCCTCCAAATATTGGATCTTTCCATCAATGCAGAGATTGGTTATTCGGGTTTTAACGATATTTGTTTGGGTTTGTCTATGAATAAAAAACTCACCACTCTTCATATGGGAACCACTGGCTTTGGTCCAAATGGTGCTCGTTCTTTGGCCGCCTGTCTTAAAACAAACTCTACATTGACCGACCTCCAATTACGTGGCAATGAAATTGGTGACGATGGTGCAAAATTTATAAGCGATGCCATGAGAAGTAATTGTACTCTTGTTGAATTGAATCTCTCTGGAAATGGTATTGGAAACGATGGTGCAAAGGCTTTGTGCGAAACTTTTTATTTAAATCCAAATCTAACTCTTGTACAACTTAATCACAATACTATTAATCAAACTGGTTTGAGTCAAATGAAAGATGCATTACGTCAAAACTCTTTTTCAGTTACTTCAGATTCTTATTTTCATCCACCAAATTCAACAACCACTGTCTCTTGTTTATGTGTCACTTTAAATCAAAACGTTTTACGTATCATTGTTTAAATTCTTTTGTATCTGCACTTTTTTGTAGAGAATAAAAAAAAAAAAGTATAAACCCCCCTCCCCCCCCAATAACAACCAAAAACTTTAGATTTTTTTTTATTTTTATTTCATTGGAATAACTCGATCAATTTTAATAAAAGTTGTAAAGATTAGATTTTTTCAAAAAAAAAAAAAAAAA
>AJWJ01000449.1:0-20113 GCA_000277445.1 Polysphondylium violaceum
TTTTTTTTATTTATTTATTTATTTATAAACACAGATAGAAAGTGAATGTATAGAGATATAACAATATTAATGTTGAATGTGTATGAATACAAAAGATAAAAGATAAAGATAAAGTACAAAAGATAGTTATATATACAATGATACAGTGACACACAAAACACAGATATAAAAATGTATTCAATAGATATATTTTAATGAAAATGATTTGAATGAGGGCAGCCTCCTCTTTTAGATATCACCCAAATAAAATTTTGATCAGCAATCATATCTTTTTTCTCAAAATTTTCGCATCAGCCCATTATTTTTGAAAAATTTCTATTTATTGAAAATGAGAAAAAAAAAATTCTCATTCAAAACTTTTACTCAAAGAAAATACAGATAATGAATAAATTCAATGTAATAATAGAAAATTCTGCTAATAATAAATTAAAGATATTCTTTAGTATATTCAACTGATCATCATGATTGCATCGGATATATTTGTTTATAATTATAGAGTAATAATAACATAAAACAAGTAAAACTGACTTACCTTTTTGAGTTCTGAATTCTCGCCTGCACTACACCCTTTACTATATACAGCAAGCATGGATGGGATGGGTGTGACCAAGCAGATACAACAAATTATCACGATCTGCTTATTGTAAAAATCTAAAAAATATTTGTAGAAACCCCCCAATCCAGACACTGCTCACCCATTCATACACCCCACCCCACACTCCTCACACTCCCCCAATCCTAAATTATCATTGTCATTTATACTATGAGTCTAGTACCATCATACTCTATCATTGGATATTGGTGCTGTTGATGGATGAATCAAGTCATATAACTGCAACACGCATATACATAAATAGTAAAAAATAACCCATTCCGTCCATCCATCCCATCTTTCACTCACTTACTCACACACTCTATCTCTTTCACACCACACTCACACACCCATAGTGAGACATACGATTTTTATAAATAATATGAGAAAGGGGGTATGAAAGCTTAATAATAAAATATGGTTAATACAACAACGTTAGTAGTGCTCTTTCAGATATAGTAGTACTCCTATCTAAAGATATACTCTAAAGAATACATGAAAAGTATATGTAATTATTCGATGAAATATGTGTAGACTATTAAACAAAAATAAATAATTAAAAAAAACTCGTCTATTTCCATAATAGCATTAATTATTCATTATTATTGTAAATTATATAAATAATAATAATTATATATTATTGTTTGTTGTTTAAATATTTTATTTAGAATACTAAAATTAAAATGGGTAATTCAAGATTCATAGTTTTATTTTTGTTAACCGTTTTGGTAAACATTGTCCTAACTTTAGATCACTCTACAAAGTAAGTGGCATGATTAATATTCAAAGTTTTAGATCAGAGTATTAACCTTTAATTCATTTAGACATCCTACCATTGAACATAAACCAGCAATCAAACAATCATTGGTATTATCTGGAAAAAGTGAATTTTTATCAAGTAGTATTCAAAGTAAGTGTATATGAGTAGATTAGTTGACAATTGATAAATATTAATACTGTTTAAAAAGTTGGTCCAGATTCATATCCAGTAATCATAGATTCAACAGTTAACTATGTAAGTTTACTTTAAAATTATTGAGTCAAATATGCACTTGGTATTAATTTATTTGATAGCTTTTTGTAGCTGGAAAGAAATGTGAAAGTTGTACTCTCTATCCTCCATATTATAAAGAGTCTCCAGTAGCTGAAACTATTCGTATGTATGCTTTTTTTTTTTGATTAATATATAATATATTAACTCATATTGATTCAAAGAATGTGATTCACCAACCTGTCATTCAAACGGAAATATTTGTGAGAGAATAAGTAAAATTGATCCACCATCATGTGGGTTGGCAACTAATCTTTCAAATGGCGCAACAATTAGAGGTAAGTAAAGTAGTAATGAGAGATCAAAATGATTTCAAAACACTAATGGACAAAAACATTTTTTAGCAAGTTTATATAAAGATTTTATATCTATTGATGATAATAAGAATATTCCAGTTATTATAGCTTCTATTTATAGTAGGTATAATGCTAATTTAAGCCATCGTGGTAATTTATTAATATGATCTATTTTATCTAGAACAAGAAGGTGGGCCAAATTTTAATCAAGCCATTTTAGGTGTTGGACCAAGTGTAAGTTTTAAATTTAATTAAAACTGAATCGTAATCATACTAATACAAACTAAAATCCAGTGTCCATTATGTCCAACTACACCATTACAAACTCTATTAAAAGTTTTAAAGAAACCATGTAAGTATTTGTGCGTGGCTATCTCTTTGTTATTATAAAACAACAACTAATCAATCAATTTAAACAAAGACATATTTGGAGTATCACTAGATAAGGCTTATTTTGGTGGTATATCTATAGGTATGGTTGATCCATTACTCTACACAGGTGGTATAAACTACACAGCAATGAGCTCAGATGATAATTTATATTCAATTACACCAAAAAGAGTTGGATCCTATTGGAATGGACAAATCTTGAAAATAACTACAGAGATCAATAGATTTGTTGTTAAAACATCATCCTCAATTTCATATTTCCCAACAGCAGCCTATAATTTATTAAAAGGCTTTTTAATTAATGGATGTAAAGATGATATAGATTTCTGTCCAAAAATCAATGATTTATTTTCAACAGTAAGTGTATTGTGGCTTATTATTATTATTATTATTACTAATTCTAGTAATTTATATTTTAGTGTTTAAATGCCACTGATATTGAAATTGATAGATTCCCAAGTTTACAAATATCATTTGAGGGATTTTCATTGGTAATTCCACCCAAAATATATTTTCATGCCATATCTAAAGACAATCAAGTATACAGTTGTTTGGGTATTCAAGAATCTCCTGACCAAGATGCCGTATTTGGTGTTAATTTAATGAGAGGTAATGTGTAAAACATAGTTGACATTACATCAGTCATCGATTATACTAATCCCCTCAACCTTTTTCCTATTTAGAATTATACACCGTATTTGATAATGAAAATCAAAGAATTGGCTTTGGACGAAAATAGAAACAAAAAATACTGTGTGTGTCAATTTGTGTATTTTAAAATCAAATGTTTATCTAGAAATGATTAAAAATACTATAAATAGGCCTTTGTGTACAAAAAAAAAAAAAATTGGGTAAAGTCCCACTCAAATTTGGTGGGAATTGTTGTTGGACAAAAATTAAAAAAAAATTAAAAAAAAATGCAAAAAAAAGATTAGTCAAATGAAAATTGTTTCAGACATCTTTGTAGAACCTTACCGAAAATAAATAACACTATTGTACAAAATAAACAGAGTGTACAAAACTTTTTCGTGTCACAATCCCAATTGTTTCTTTATTTATTTATTTATCTATCTATCTATTTATTTATTTATTTATTTATCTATCTATTTATTACTTTGTACATAAACACATACATCACATACATACAACTATAACTATATTTATAAAATGAAAAAGTCATCATCTCAACTAAATATTGGTGGAGCTAGTAGTAATGGAGAGGGATCAAGTATCATAGCAATGGACGTGTCATATGATACCTTAACAGAACAAATAAAGAAATATGGCTATCTAAAAAAACTGGGTGGCAAGGGCATTTCAAAAAATTGGAGAAAAAGATTCTTTATCTTGACAAACAGTGGGATACTTTATTACTTTAAGCATAGAACGGTAAATATATAACATACATTATATTATATTACACAATACTAATACTAACACCAATACTATCTAGAGCTCAGAAGCAGTTGGAGCAGTAGATTTAGCAGAGTATACCAAGATCTATAAAGACAAGACTAAAAAAAGAAATTACTTCTTACTGGTCAATGAAAATAAACCAGAACAGAGGGTATTTCATTTAATATCAGAGAGTGAACAAGAGATGGGAAGTTGGATATCAGACATTACCGAATTTTTCGAAGATGATGTATCAGATTTAAAGAACCAATTAAACATGCTCTCTATTCAAAAGAGAGAGAAGATTGATACACTCAAACGAAACGTCATCAAATCAAAAAGAGTGGAAGAATATGAATTGGATAAAGTGCAATTGGTATTCAAGGGTGAGAGATTATCTCTGTTATTTAAAAATTCCCCCACCACCGGTAGTGTAAATACCAATGGCAACACTTTGGAATCTACACTATTGCATTCAAGTTCTACTCCACTAGACAACAACAACAGTGACAATAATATTACCAACAACAATGGTAATGATGAAAATGATGATTTAAATATTATAAACTATGATGACGATGTTGGTGGCGGTGATGAAGATGATGAAGATGATGACAACTAAGCACACTCTCAATATGTATTATACATAATACCATAATACATAAATATATTTAAAATAAACTTTGTACAATAATAATAATAATAATCAATCTTGGATGATACTACTATTCTTTAATTCTGGGATAGGTAAAACAAAACATTAAAAAAAAGAAATTTGCTACAAGGGTTATCCTTACCTTTTAGCGTGTAATCATTCTTTATTTATATTAATATGGTCTATATTGATTAAATCTCTTTACAGATTGAGCTAATAATAGTAGTAATAATAATAGTTAGTATCGAAATAATAAAATAAACAAACACACTACTAAATATGATACATACTTGGTTGAGAATAAATTAAACTTTGAAGAGCTGGTGGAACATATTGATTTGCCTCCATAAGAATCTTTACGAGATCACTTGCAAGTCTAGCATTTTCGGTGGTCAATAAAGAATAAGATGTACCAGTGGCACCTGCTCTACCTGTTCTACCAATACGATGAACGTAGACTTCAATTGTATTTGGGAAATCATAATTTATAACATATTTGATATCCTTAACATCTGTGTATAAAAAATAAAGTAAAGTTGGGGTTAAGGGGTTATGATAAGTAATATCATAGTGTGTTTATAGATATAGATATAGATATATGAATGGGGGTAAAATATTAAATTTGGTTAACATATGAAAAATTAGATTTGTATGGCAACATCCAATGAATCTTTGTTTTGAGTTTTTTTTTGTTTTTGTTTTTGTTGTTGGAAATGTCTATTGATAAAAATAATAATGTAATGTAATAATAGTTTGGTTACTCCTCGTTTGTATTGTGTGTAAAATCAATCAATATTATAATATAGCGCGTTGATACAAATAACTGTATACTACCCTTCAGAAAACACATAACACTCTAATATTACCTCGTATATGTATTACAAATGAAATACCTATAATAATTGTGTATATGTTTACCTCTTAGGTAGGATTGAAAAACTAAATAGGATTTAGTTTTGTGTATATAAACAAATGTGTGTTGTTGCTATTTACTAAAAATAGATACTACTATAATTAAAAAGAAAAAGCGTATTAATTGGAATTGGGTATCATCGACGACACAACATATGATTTTTCATATGAAAACATACAAACACAAACATTAATAATACTGATCATTGTCCAATAACAATGAACCTATAAAACATTGATCATTGAAAACAAACGTCGTTCTCTCTCTCGAATATAGATCATCATCAATTAATAATACACTTTTTCAATTCTATTACAAAAAACACTAAATGAAGTAATTTCCAATATCCCTTGTTGTTGACATTATGTTGATTGATTGAAATGATTGATATTATTACTACTACTACTACGACTACTATACCACTTTATAATTATATTCCTAAAACAAAATTTTTGAAAAAAAACAATACAAATAATATTGGATACTACTACTACTAAATAGTATAGATATATATGAATAAATATAAATAGTGTTAAAATACCTAAACCACGAGATGCCAAATCAGTGGCAATCATAATTTTAACTTGACCATTTTTAAATTGTCCTAAAACAAAATCTCTTTCAGCTTGACTCTTATTACCATGAATACCAATGGATCTGAAACCAGATGCATCCAATGATCTTTGTAATGAATCCACACTCTTTCTAGTTTCAGTAAAGATAATAATCTTGTCTTCTGGGCTTGTAGTTTCTAAAAATTTAAATATTCTATATGATTAATTATTATAATTTGATTAGTTATATTGACTACTATTATTATTAATTACGATATAGTAATACAAACTTCATTTTTTTATCACTTTCATCACAAACATCAACAATTTGTCTAACATTATGATTTGCAGTTAAATCAGCGCTACCAATATGAACTTGAATGTGATCAACTAAAAAGTCATTGGCCAAAGCTTGAACTTCTTTTGGCCATGTAGCTGAAAACATAAGAGTTTGTCTGTCTGGACGAATTTGACTTATGATCTTTCTAATTTGAACCTCAAAACCCATATCCAACATACGATCGGCTTCATCCAAAACCAAATAGGTGACACGACGAAGATTGGTTTTACCACTCTCCAAGATATCAATCAAACGACCTGGGGTGGCAATGACAATCTCTACACCTCTTCTCAATTGAGATACTTGGGTGTACTTGGATGCACCACCATAGACACAACAATTTTTGATGTTGGAGTGTCCACCAAACTTGTTGCACTCTTCTTGGATTTGAACGGCGAGTTCTCTGGTGGGTGCAACAACGAGTACAATGGGTCCGTCGTCTTGTTTGAGTGGTGGTTGGGCATTGATGTGGACAATGGCGGGCAAGAGAAAAGCGAGGGTCTTGCCAGAACCAGTTTTGGCGAGACCAATGATATCTCTGCCTTTGAGGGCAATGGGCCAGGCTTGTGATTGAATGGCGGTGGGATTGGGGAATCCTGCTCTGAGGATCTCGTTCATCAAGTAGTCGGGGAAGGGTGCGTTGGAGAATTGGAGAATGGGGTTTGGTACATCTCTGCCCTTGACAGTCATTTGTGCGCCTGCTCTAAAGCCATCTACTTGCTCTTGACTCATTCCGGCCACCTCTGGGACCTCTTTGTAAAAGTTTTTCTCAAATCTTGGAAGATTGTTCAAGTCCCATTGAAGCTTGGTTAGGCTTGAACCAAATTCATCAGACTTGGCTTTAGATGCACCATAGTATCCAGAGCTTCCATAGGAAAGACTAGATGATGAACCATAACCACCACCACCGCCGCCACTGCTGCCACCATAGGAACTATTACCACCACCATATGAATAATAGGATGAAGTAGCTGAACTATTGCCAAAAGTAGAGGCTGGTGGTGCATAATAGGATGATGAACTAGATCCATTGTTTGATACAATAGATTGTTGTGGTTGATAGGATGAGGATGAGGATGCTCCATAACTGTTTGAAGATGGTGGACCATAGGACGAAGAAGATGAGCCACCATAACTATTGGAAGATGGTGGACCATAGGATGAAGATGATGATGAACCACCATAACTATTGTAACTATTTGAATTTGGTGCACTGCTATTAGTGTTTGATGACCAAGTCTCTTCAAAGAAATCTTTATAACCACCGCCATTGGTTGAGGCAGTGCTGCTTTGAGTTGGTAAATTTGAACTGGTAGATGTATTATTACTGTTGTTGTAGGAAGGATTATTATTGTTGCTGCTACCATTATCTTGATAACCACCATTGGAATAGGTACCATTGGAAGCAGAGGATGATCCTTTGTTATAATTGTTATCATAAGAAGAGGAAGAGGATGGTCTGCTATTGTATGAACCACTACCACCAGATGAATAGGAAGATCCACCATTATTGGAGGAGTAGGAGCTGCTGCCACCACCTCTTGATGAATAACTATCGTTTCCACCTCTTGATGAATAACTATCATTTCCACCTCTGCTGGAATAGTTGTTGTTGTTGTCTCTTGATGATGAATAAGAACCTCCACCTCTTGATGAATAAGAACCCCCACCACTACGATAAGATGAAGAAGAAGAAGAAGAACCTCTATCTCTGTTATCTCTGTTATCTCTATTATCTCTATTATCTCTATTGTCTCTATTGTCTCTGTAAGATGAGGAATAAGAACCTCCACCTCTTGATCCGCCATCTCTTGAACCACCATATGAAGATGACGAGGATGAAGATCTATAATCTCTATCACCACCCCTGCTATCTCTACCACCATCTCTATCTCTAGATGACGATGATGAGTAACTACCATTACCACCACTACCGCCACTATTACTATTATAGCCACCACTGCCTCCATTACCACTACCACCACTACCACCACCACCACTATAACCATTGCTGCTACCACCGCTGCTAGAGTGGTAACCATTACTACCGTTGTTGCCGTTACTGTATGATGACATTATTACTACTACTAACTACAAACACTACTAATAATAATATAATATAATAATATTTCTGTGTGTTGTTGTTGTTGTGAGTGGTTGGAGATAATAATTATTCAAATTGACAAAGCGTCTTTTTTTTGAAGTAAAAAAAATAAAAAATAAAAAATAAAAAAAAAATAATTCCAAAAAATCGAATTGTGTGAGCTTGAATCTTCCTCAATCCCCTATCTATAGATATTCGCACCCCAACAAAGAATTTGATCTCAATAACAGTTATTAATAAAAAGACACACAAGATCATAGAGTGTGAGAAACACGGGAAATATTTTATTTATTTATTTCTTGATTTATGTATTTTTTAGTTGTTGTGAAGTATCACGATACCTACTTCCAACACCTAATCAATACATAAAAAAGAAATAAATTAACAAAAGGATAGTATAATATTGTTATTGTCTTGTTAACTAAATATATATTATTAAATTCACAAAACAATTGCAATAAAAGACTATCGTTATGTATTATTTGTTTTCTTTTAATTTACTTTATAAATTGTGGAATCTCGGCACAACACAATAGATCATTCTTTTTTGTCAAAAAGGTTGTTTAAAAGGTCCCATCGATATTTTATCTTTTCTCTACCTCACCGCACAAAGGCTCCCTTCCAAATGTACATTGAATCTATACCATAGGTTGAGATTGAGGGCAGTTTCAAAATTTTATGAATGCCCCTTGCGTCTCTTTTATACCCGACCTGTGAAAAAAAAAAAACATTGTGAAAAAAATAAAAAAACCGAAAAAAAAAAGAATAAAAAAGAAAAAAAATATTTATAAATTCAGAACTTCCATTGTACTAATGACATGTAGATTAAATGTGAATCTCTTATTATTAAAGTAATGAAAATGAAGTTTATTTTCCCCTTTTAATTAATTTCACTATGAAGTTGTTGGTTTAATTTTTTAATGATTGAATAATAGTATCGCAACTATTACATAAATGGTCAACAGTTTCACTTTGATGTCTCCAACATCTTGGACATTTGTGTTTATCACTTCTTTTACCTGTGATTTTAACTTTACCCATATCTTTTATATTTATAATATTAGCTAATTGGAATAATTTAAAAAATAATAATAAAAATAATAATAATAATAATATAATAACTTACATTTAGTTAAATTCAAAGATAAATATTGATCCAATTCAAATTGATCATTTTCTATTGTAATTGGAGAGTTTTCAAATTTATCCTTTTCTTCTTGTTCTGGTTCTTTATAGTTGTTTGAATCCAAAGTTACTTCAACACCAGATACACAGAAAATATCATTTAATTGATTAGACATACTTGAGAGAATATCATATAATGGTTCTGGACCATTTGTAATTGAAATTGAGATTTTAGCTTCATCTGATCTACCAATGATACCCTTGTCTCTCATACTTTGGAGTATTCTATTGATTGAATCACGTACTGTAATAATATTATTAAACTTTTTATAAACTGAAACATTATTATGTTCTTGTTTCTAAATGGTTTATAATTATCTATTAGTATCATTATAAAATTATATAATACTATCCAATACATACAATATTAAACCAACCTTTCATAAAAATAGAATCGGAAGGATTATTAAAATGGAATTGGTGACGATAAACATCCTCAGAGGTGTGGATTGTAATTGGAGCCAAAGATTTGTTTACAGTTTCCAAGATTTCAAATAAAACGGTTTGAGAACTTCTTCTTTGGAGACTGTTGGGATTCTCGACATAGAGACGTTGTTTAATGATATCGAAATAAAAAGCAGACATTTCATTGGAGAAATTGATCAATTCGTTGTATACCTTTTGGAAACTAAATGCGTCATAGCTCTTGTTGATAGAGTCTTGGAGGAGGTGGAGTTTATGAAGTGCATATTTGTCAATGTCAGAGAGTTGTTCATAGGGGACAGTGTGAAGGGCTGGATTGAAATCAAAGTTGGAGGCCAACATGAATCTTTGACTGTTACGTAACTTTTTAATGCTATCCAAGATCTTTGTCAAGATGGTTGGTCCAATGCTTACATCTCTAGAGTATTCAGAGGAAGCGACCCAAAGACGGAGTAAATCGACACCATAGCCAGGGTATTGGGCCTTATTGGAACCTCCTGAAATAACGGTAGCAGGAACAATAGTGTTTCCAATGGATTTGGACATCTTGATACCTTTTTCGTCTAAAAGGAAACCATGGGTAACGACGTTTTTGTAGGGTTCCCTGTCACGGACACATTGAGAGGTTAAAAGAGAACTTTGGAACCAACCACGATGTTGATCACTGCCCTCAAGATAGAGATCGGCGGCACCGTCTTCTGGAATGATGCCACGTTGGACCAAAACACCTCTCCAAGATGTACCACTATCAAACCAAACGTCCATGGTGTCGTTGCCTTTGATGTATTGGTCGGCAACGCTTTCCATCTCTTTTGGTAAAAGCTGTTTTACATCCATACTAAACCAAGCATCACTGCCGTGTTGAGCAAATACTTCCTTTACATGTTGGATGGTTTGGTCGGTGACAAGAGGTTCATCATTGTCTTTTCTATAGAAAACTGGAATTGGAACACCCCATACTCTCTGTCTCGAGATACACCAATCATTTCTCTTGCCAACCATACTGGAGAGACGATTGGTTCCAGAGGGTGGCACAAAGTTTACACGTGAGATGGATTCGAGGGCGGGTTGTTGAACGTTTTGTAAATCGACAAACCATTGATTGGTGGTACGAATGATGATTGGTTTCTTTGTTCTCCAATCATATGGATATTTATGTACATAGTCTTCTTGGAACACCAATGCATCGATGCTGGCCAAATCTGTAATCACAGCTTCGTTACCATCGCCCAATACATCAAGGCCAACAAATTTCTCACCAGCCTCAATGGTGAAGAGACCAGCATCATCGACGGGTGAGATGACTGGGATATCTGGATGAGCTTTGCAAACTTGGAAATCTTCAACACCATGGCCTGGAGCAGTGTGAACTAAACCTGTACCTGATCCCTCAATGACGTGGTCACCTAAAATAATGGGTGAACGTCTATTGAATTGAGGATGAGCAGTGACTGTACCAGCCAACTCTTTGCCTTGAATCTCTGCAACAACTTCAAGTGGCATAGAGAAACTCTTTCTAAGTGAATCTAATCTTTCTTGAGATACAATATAGTATTCATTGTTATTGTTTCCTTTGCAAACGACGTAATTAATAGTTGGACTCACACTGATTGCTAAATTGGCAGGAATGGTCCAAGGGGTAGTGGTCCAAATGATGGCATTGAGATTTTCCACACTGACACTGGTGCCTTTTAATGCATCTGCAAGGCCTTGAGAAAGAGAAGTTGTCTTGAATTTAACAAAAATAGATTTACTCACGTGAGCCTCATTGTACTCCAACTCGGCATCGGCCAACGCAGTACGAGAGGATGGTGACCAATGCACTGGTTTCACACCACGATAGATGTAGCCCTTGCTATACATATCAAAGAATGTTTGGATTTGACCGACCTCATAACGGGGTTCCAAGGTCATATAAGGGTCTTCCCAATCACCCATCACACCAAGTTTTCTAAACTCTTTTTTCTGTTTTGCAATCTCGTTCATGGCAAAATCTGTGGCAATCTTTCTGATTTCAACGGCCGACATATTTCCTTTTTTAATCTTTTTGAATGCCTGTTGTTCAATAGGGAGACCGTGGCAATCCCAACCAGGAATAAAATTTACACGATGTCCTCTCAACATCTTGTATCTATTGACAATATCCTTTAAAATCTTGTTTAAAGCATGTCCCATATGTAAATCACCATTGGCATAAGGTGGGCCATCATGTAGAATCCAATCCTCTCCTTTATTATTATCTTTCTAATTAAATTGATCTCCTCATTAATATACATTTCTATATTCTTGGTCGCTGTACAAATATCTACATACTTGCCATAAATAAAGTTTATATGGGTCATATAAAAGTGTTGGTTCACGAGTGACTGCGTTTGCCTTCATTGAAAATGAAGTTTTTGGTAAATTGAGTGTATTTGCATATGAATGATTTGTATCGGTGGCACTGCTTGATGATTTACAATAATGATTCTTTAAAGACACCAATCCATGATTACTATTACTAGTTAAAAAAGATGGATTATTTAAACTTTTTCTCAAGTTTAATAATACTGAATTCATTTTCAACAAAAAAACACACAACACCTACTCAGCGTGTTGTCTGTATCTATATTAATTGATTCAAATGCCTCTGCACAAATTAGGTCGTTACTTGAGCCTCGTTTTTTTTTTTTTTTTGTAAAAAAAATTGTAAATTTTCTTCCCATCCTCCATCATCAATCCATTTCTCAGCGAAAGATCACCCACCCCTTACAAATCATCATAGAAATATCTTGAAGATATTTATTTGGGTTTGTCATCATCATATCCTTTTTTTGAAACATCAATGGTCTATGGATTTAAACTCATCAGAGATGTTCAAAATAAAGTATTTGAAATAGAAATGGTGTAGCTACCTTTGATATCTACATAAGAGTTCTATTGTTTGAGTTATCAATTATATTAATAATATACGAAAATAATAAAATCTAAAGATCAAGTAAAATTGGATTAGATTACAAACACACTTATATATAGGTGTAGACTTTATTTCTCTAAATAAAATTTATTTCTTTTAATAGTATCGCCAAGGTTCCCTTTATTCAAAACATCTTGATTAATCTCACTAAAATAACATAAATGTATATTAGTATGCTGCTACTACTATTTAATAAGAATAATAATAATAAAGAATAAACTTACTCTATAAAATTCTTTCCTCTTTCTTCAATTGATTTTGGTTGTTCTTTAGTATTGTCTGATTGCTTTTCTTGTTGTTCAAGTTTAATTTTTTTATTTCTTTCCTCTTCTCTTGATAGACCATCTTGTCTCATCATTTCTAATCTTTTTTGTTTTTCTTCTTCACTTAGACCTCCTCTTTTATTATTATTATTATTTGATTCTTCTCTATTGTTATTGTATCTATTATATCTATCGTCATTTCTTTTATCTTGGTATCTATCTCTATTATCATAATTTCTATGATTATTATATCTATCATCTCTGCTCCTATTATTATTGTTGTATCTATCGGTGTCTCTACTATTATATTTGTCGTCTCTATTATTGTATCTGTCATCTCTATTACGACTACTGCCATTATTATATCTATCTCTTTCATCTCTATTATCTCTATTGTATCTTTCGTCTCTACTATATCTATCATCTCTGCTATCTCTACTATCTCTGTTGTATCTATCATGTCTATCTCTACTTCTACTTCTACTTCTGCTTCTGCTTCTACTTCTACTTCTTTTTCTCTCTCTACTATTACTTCTCTCTCTATAATATCTACCTCTATCTCTGCTACTACTTCTACTTCTACTTCTACTACCTCTACTTCTACTTCTTTTTCTTTCTCTACTATTCTTATCAATAGTATTGCTATTATTGCTAATATTATTAATTGATTTATCTACATGTTTATCTTTTTCATCATCTTTTTTGTGACTTGATTTCTCTATATAATCTTTACTTGGACTTCTACTTCTACTTCTACTATGGCTTTTGCTTCTATGTTTATCTTTTTTCTTTTCTTTCTTTTCTTTTTTCTCTTTTTTCTTTAGTTTCTTTAATATTTTATCTGCTTCTTTTTTCTATATTTAATAATATTATTAATATACATCCGCATATACTATATATTATATAAACAACATCAAACGTACCTCTTTTTCAATCTTTTTCATTTGAACAGGATTGTTCATAATCTTTTCAAGAGATTCTTTTTGTTTTCGTAATATCATTTCATGAGGATCTTCTCTTATTTTTGATTTTATATCTTGAACGGTACTGGTAGCCGTTTTATTTATAAACAATGCACCAGGCAAAGACAACGCTTTCTTGACATCGTCATCATTACTATCATCTACTTTTTTACCTAAAAGATATTCATCCACCGTTTCTACTTTATCTTTTAACTGAAACGCTCCTTCATACATCCAATCCAATCTCTCTGTTTTTCTATATATTAAAATGACATTTATTAGTACATAATCTCTATTACACGATATAATAACCTATTTACATGTAAAACATACTTTCCAGTAGATGTCTGCTGATATAGATTCTTTATATCCCTAATTTGTTCCTCTTCCTGTCTTTCTTTTTTCAGCTGTTCAATCTTTTTCTGTTCCTCTTCTTTTTCCTTCTCAGCTTTCCATATCTTTTCTTGATTCTTTAGAGAGGTCACATGCCAACTCTTTTTCGATAAAAAGGATGATTTACTCATGACTATTTATCTCTTTCTATATTTATCTATGTGTACAAATAAATAAATATGACAAATAAATATTTTGAAAAAAACTGCAAAATTTTTCATAAAAAAAAAAAAGCAATTCCATTTTAAAATAATCCACAATCAATTTAAGATTATAGGAACTGTGGGTCCCAATTCTAATGATGAGAATCACATATCTTTGATGATATTCTCTTCAAACTTAATTAATTCTCTACATGTTTATGTTTATCTACTCTACATATTATCTCTGTGATGTGTATTGATTGAGTAATTTCATGTAGTCTGTAATACCTGCAATGTAATGAATCGACAAATGGTGTTATAATAATAGTGTGTCGGTTCCGAGAGTGTCTACCTAACAATTACAACTTTTATTCAATGAATGCTATAAAATTTGGTATCTTGGGGTGTGCATTGTCTGTGTCTGTGTGTTACTACCAATCGTCACACTACACCATCATTGCGATCACAAGATTTTTGCAAATTATTTTTATTTTGTCAGAACCACCGATTGATTATGCGTCACATTCCTTTTGTGTGAATTTTTTTTTAATTTTTAATTTTTCACTCTGCACAAAAAATATAAATAGATTTCATTAGATTAATTTTAGTATAAAACAAAATATATAGATACACAAACAAATAAATAAATATTTATAAATATGTCAACAAGAAGAATCCTTACAAATTTAACAGAGAACGGTGCTCAAGCCGTAAACGCTTTCCATCCAGAAATTGTGAATGAAGTAGTTCAAAATATTGAAAGGTAAATTAAATTAAACTAATCAATAAATATTGTGTTTGCATACATGCATAATGCCACTGTCATACTAATATGTGTATAGTAATAAAGTATTAGTTGTTGGTATGGCATACAACCCACATTGCTCAGGAGTTTGCAAAGCTTTGACAGCCGCTGGTGTTGAATTCAAATACTTGGAATATGGATCATATTTTTCAATGTGGAATCAACGTCTTGCCATCAAAATGTTTACAGGATGGCCAACTTTTCCTCAAGTATTTGTTAATGGTGCATTATTAGGTGGTGAAGCTGACACTGTCAAAGAATTAAATTCAGGTTCATTATTTGATGGCTTGAAAAAGAAATAATTCTAAATAAACATCCTGTAAATACTTTTATATCATTAAATATTAGTAGTATCCCTATCTCTTGATCTTATGTTGGGTGCTGAAGCTTGGAAAAAGGATACTTAATAAAAAACCACATCCATTAACAGTTCCAAAACACCTACCAGCAGTAGGAGAATGTCGGGACTTAACGCACGGCGACTCTCCACTTTGACAACAGATAAAGAGAGCAGGCTTGTAATCGATATCCATTATTGTTGTCAAACCGGTAGCTACCATTGGCGCCTTTTCCAGTGCATCCACACTGACCAAAACCACATCGACCACTCCCAACCTCTCGTCCACCCAAAGCGGTCCTTACAACAGTATAGGCACACGGGCCATCATCTCCTCCTCACCAACACATTTCTTCAACCTACCAAATCGGCATCGCTCATAACCAGCAGCAGCCATAGACTCCCACCAGTTCCAAAATCAACATCAAAAGATTGTCGACAGCCCCATCATCCACCCCACCTCTATTTATAGTCTAAGTGTTGTTATTGTTGATTACGTTTATTTTAATCTCTATTGGTGGTTGTGGTGTCGTTGCTGGAGTTATTATCCTTTTCAAAATAATTATTATCGAAATCCAAATCATGAGAGAGATTGCTTGATCTTTCGGCCACCTCACGAGGCTGCAGAAAGAGGTTCTTTGCGTATTGTTGTAAAGGGTATACATAATCTATATGGCTGCTACTCAGCGAACTTAGAGTAGACCCAAAAGTACTCGTCTAACGCTAGTCGCTGTCGCCGTCAACAAGCAGGGGGTGTAATAGACTTTTCTAGGACCATACCGTGATTCAAAGCCCAAGCTTTTATAGCTTTAGGGAAACATGAAGCTGTTCTCAATTAATTACTTATTATGATTTACACATATGTAATCAAACGTTCAGACAATGTTCACTACATATAGCATCATTCACTGAAATGATACATATCATCATAAAAGCTAATTTTAGACATGTTCGAGTTTCGTTCACAATCATTTTGCGAGCTGGAAAATGTCAAAATAACAAATCCCCCGCTCCAAGTCATATTCCAGCTCCAGTCCCAGTACAAACACCTGTATCGGCTCCAAGACAAGCAAATCCCCAAGTTCCAGTAAATCCAGTTCCAGTCACAAGAGCTCCAGCTTAAATACAAGTAAATCCATGGATGTTACATCAGCCAACAAAGTCGCTCTATGATCCAATTCCTGGATATAGATAAGATGAAAAGAAAAAAGTGCTCCATTCTTTCGTACTCTGTTTCAGCTCCATCTAAAATTTTACCAATAAGAGGTCCTGCCCCATGTCAGGATCTTTAGATTCAAAAACTAACCAAGAGGATGAAGCATATGAAACGAATTCCAAGAGATCACCATTGATGGTATTAGGTGGCCAATGGTCAAGATGACTTCATGATTCCTTTCCATATCGACTTGAAATCCGGTTTCATCTATGATATTATTCCAGATGATTTTTATTTTATTAAAATTTAGAAGGTTAGAACAGTTTGGTCTGATGCCTAATTTAAGATCAACAAAGCCAACAATATTGATCCTTTTAACTGAGGTAAACAAGATTCTCATATTTCTAAAAATCATTCATTTTTTTATGGACCCCAATACCTGGACAAAGAGCCAAGAGACAATGAAAATAAAAAATGAATGTATTATAATACATTTATTCATTTGAGATTCTATTTATAGCTGGGGAATTTCCCTCGCCATATCTCCGATCTTATGGTCCTAGCTTGTTTAGTATATTTGGTTTTAATTGGGGTTTCTAATTATCTCTTGACGAATATGGCAAAAATACATTTGGAAAAATTTTCTTTTCATGAGATTTTTATACAGTGCATAATATTCTCACAAAATATCAATAATGGTCAACATTCCCTCTATATCCCATTTTATCTATTCGGTAAAGTTAAATTTTAAATAAAGGAACTATTTTATCAGATATGATATATTGTTTATTGTATCTCTTTTATAAAATTAATTTAAATTGAAGTAAAATTAAAATTACTTGGGCGTTTATTTTTGGCTAAATAAAACTGTAGCTTTTATCACCTTCATAGAAGTTAAAGATACAATTAGATATATGTTGACAGTAGAGATAGTTGTAAGAGTCTACATTTAAAAGTTGACCATTTGGATCATGTGTATTGAATCTTCTAAAGTTATAGTTTCTATAATAGAAAAGTTGACGGGGTACTTCATAGTTTCTCATATGCTGCAAAAAGTAATATTTATAATTAACATCACGATCTGGAGGATTAAGCCAATTAGTGGCACCAACATCAAGGCTAGATTCAGATTTGATATGATAAGCAAAAATAACAAATTTCCAAGGATGTCCTTCTTTTGGATACATGATTTTGACCCAATTTATTCTTGACGACATACCAATCTTACCACCAGACTCTACATAGAGCCTTGGTTCAAGGTAATCAACAACTGGATTTGAGAAACTAAACCAGTTATGTAAAAGATTTGGTTCTGGAATTGAATTCCACAAGAAATCAAGTCTTTTGCTAAAAACTGCATCTTTTTGTGGATACTTTAGTGGACCAGGATATGATCCCAAATCACCAAATGAAAAAGTAAGGGTGTCTGTGCAGTATTTATCAACACATGCAAATTGTGATGTGGCAAAGTCCTCTGGACGAGCTTGACCATTAATATTTTTAGCCCATTTGTTTTCAAATGAAGTTATACCATAGTATCTGTTAGAGTTGGTAATAACACCAGAGGCGTTAAATAGGATGGCATCATAAGAATCCCAACTGATAAGCTTAAATGGCTGAGAGGTATCTAATCTATAAGCAGATGCAAGAGTGATAATAGGGGTTTTGACGCTTGAAAAGATGTTTGGACCAGAGAAATCAAACTTGATTGGATAATTGGCAATAAATTCATAACCAAAATCAGAAGAAACAGTAGTAGTCTCTGTATTATAGTTGAGATTGCCTCTATTACTAAAAGCTTTGTATTTATCAGAGTGATATCTAGGTTGGCTAGTTGCTCTATAGGAATACTTTCTTTGGAGACCCAGCTCATCAGTATGAATATAAGGAACTGGAGTTGTAAAAGTTTTCTCTCTAATGTTATCAAAGATATCTTGTTCAAAATATTTAATAGTCAAAATTGGAATACTAGCCATGTCGATATCATTTTCGTCAAATCGGAAGATTAGGGAATAATTGTACTTGTCATGAGAGTCAGGAGAATAGTTATTTTCCAAATAAAACATTGTTTCACCAAGTTCCCAAGCTTCGGAAATCTTGACACCATGTTTGTTTACCCACAAGTTGTTGAAAAGCATTTTAATTGGATAGAGTTGGTAGTCAACAGGAACTGGCAAGACGTCGATGGAGTGAGCCCATTCTTTAAATCCTGGTGAACTTTGACCATCCTCGGCAGGTGAAAAGGCAGCAGGGCTACCACCATAAACCATCATTCTACTTCTTGTTGATGATTCCTCCTTTCCCTGTTGCTGTTGTTCTGTTTGACTCTTGTCTACTGCGGCAGAAGCTGAACCAGAAACAGAGAAGGATGGTGAAGACACAGAGGCAGAGAATGAACCAGATGCACTCTCAATCCATTCATCTTTGTTATCACTGGTTACTTTGGATGAGTTGGTGATGGTGAGCTGTGTTAGCATACCGCCCAAGAATGTCTTTTTATAGAAATGGGTACCATGCTTTCTAACTAAGTCAACCATATCTGATCGATCTCGAATTTCGTCGAGTTCATTCAAAAAGTTGGGATGTAGAGACACTTTGTTAAGATCCATTTCAACATAGGAAGATTTACACAATAGATTTGTTTTGAAGATACTTTGAGAGACTTTAGATGACATCTTTCTGGCTTCTTTGTTGCTCTTTTCTTGGGAAAATGAAGCAGATGCGCTACCAGAGATAAATGAATAGCTACCACCAACGCTTGCAGAGTAATCATTTGATGCTGATTTCTCCATTTCACTTGCCATTTCATCGGCTGATGAATAACTTTCTGTTGTAGTGGAATAGGTGCATTGTGGATGAGCTTTACCGTGGAGTTCGGGTGGTATTTGATAGACATTGCCTCTGTATGGATCTTCGATAACGTTGGAGGCGATGTTGGAGCAATAGTCAAATTGGAATATTGGAGCTGCTGCTTCTTCGCCACTAACGATATTCAAACCAAAGCTAAGATGTTCAGAACCGGGTAATCTCCAAATAAATTGATTGGAAATGATATCACCAAGAGTATCACCGCTAAAATAGAATCCTGGTGAAATGTGACCTTCAGCTACTTGTCTAGTTGGACAGGATTTGGTCATCTCTTTATAACAATCTTGGAAGCAAGAATCTTTATCTTCATTGCAAATACCATCACCACAGGT
>AJWJ01000450.1:0-20103 GCA_000277445.1 Polysphondylium violaceum
TCATTGCTTGAGTACCAAAATTTTCACCTTGGAATGAAAACTTATCACCTTGTTGTGTGTAATGAGTTACACTTGGTAAGGCATATTCAAAATATAAATCTGTTTTTAGATTAGCAACTGAGTTTATTAATATACTAGGCACAAGTCTACCTTCACTTCCATTACTTGGTGGCATATCACAAATTAAAACTGTCCCACTGGGATCTGGTGATCTTGGGTTTTTACAAGGAATAGTACCCATGTTAATATCAACTGTTACAGGTATGTTTTGATGAGCCATAAAGAACCATGCACCGGTAATGGTGATTGGTCCACCTCTATTTGGAACAGATGTTAAATAATTAATTTTTGGTAAAAATTCTACAACATTATAGGGTGATTCTAAGCTAGTCCCACCTATAGATAGATTAATGACAAATTTTTCTGCTATGAAAATATCTTTTTTAAACACAATTAAATCATGATCAATGGAAATAATTAATCGTTTTATATCGCTCCCATCCATTGTAATATTCAAAAGATCTAGGGAGTTGAAGAAATTATGACCAATCAAAGATACTTTTCCATCTTTATAGGACACAGAGTTAATTATTGGAGAGGCATACGAAAAATTTAATTTATAAATTTTTGGAGAACTATAATATATTAAAGAAATCGGACCAATACCAGGTGGAAATACAATTGTTAAATTTGAAGAATCATTTGGATCAAAATACTCCGTATAATCAATTGGTCCTTTGGTTGTAGATATTGATTTGATTGTACTTTGGGTGAGAGAAAGTTTCATAAAATTTGCTGTAAAATGGGTTGGACCTCCACTAGTTGATGGTTTGTTATACTTGGAAATTGAAGAGACACTATATTCCAATGAACCTGACTCATCATTACAATCAATCACATGGAAAACACTCGAAGGCTCCCAAGATTTTGCCAAGGGGGATAGATCAAAGCTAGAAAAACATCCCCCATTATTTACACCAATTGGTTTTCCAAAATTATTATTAAGAGATATCGATTTTATTCCAGGTTGAAAAGCCAATATTGTTCCATTATAATTTACTATTTTTTAAAGAGTAAATTAATATGCATGGAAAAACATTATTTTAAATAAAACTTTATATATAAATATTTACCTAGACTATATTCGCAAATCACTAAATTCACATTTACTAATATCACCCAAATGATGAATAATTTTAAATTTCCTTGTAATCTCATACTTAAAAATACCAGTTTCAAAGTTGATGATATATATAATAAAAAATTATTAATAATAGTACCATTGATTATAGTATAATACATATATCAAATATTCCTATATTAATTTGTAATATAAATTAGATTTCCATATTTTAAACCTAAAAATATCAACCCTTTTCCCCCTTTTTTACAATTTTTCGCTATTCATATCATTTCATATACACACCATATTTAGAAATGAATTTAAATCACATTATTTTTCCCCCTATTTTGATGAAAATATGTGGTCACTATAGTAGTTAGACATAAATTATTTATATGATTTTGATATGAGATTTGTAAAATCTATCATTGTTGATACCAATATTTCGTAAGTCTTTTGAAAATAATTTTTTTCTGTATTGGAAACATAAGAGGTTATACTCTAGTCTCAGCAATGATTATGAACTACAATCACATTTTACTAAAATTAGAAATTCTTTTTATTATAAACCTCCAATTCCAAAAGAATAATTGTTATTGTCAAAAAATTATTTTAGTTTAAAAAAAGTAATTTTTTTTATTTAGAACATTTAAATCGATAAAAAGAATAATAATAAATTGAATTTTAGTTTTATATATTTAATTTAATAGAATTGATATGAGTGAGCTATTTATAAATTTTTAAGATTTTGATTTTTGATTTTGATTTTTTAAATTTAAATTTAATGAAGTTCATTTCCCAGAATATAGCCATCCATTGGATCAATAATCACTGGTGGTTGAACATTGGGATCATAGTCGGTTGTATACACTCTTTCAATTACATATTTGATAAATGGATATTGTCTAAGTGCCATTGCAACATAGAGTTTATAGGTATGTTCAAACATACAGCTTTTTTTAATATCCATATACATTTCTGGTTTAAAGTGGTCCATAAAAACGTAAAATGTTCGTTCATCTCTATTGTTGATTATGGTTGCTAGCAAACCGTCATAATTGATCATATGTTGGCTGTTTTTGTAGTTGACATAGGTGAATAGCACGTCCAACACCTCGTAGAATCCTCTTTCAATTGGTATTTTTAATATGGAGGGATCGGGTGTATAAAGTGGATAGTTTTTAAAAATATATTCTAATAGATCTGCTTTATTTTCTCTGGCAGCTGATTGATAGGTGCTTTCTGTTATCTCGTGACCATCTAAGTAAAATCCATGAAAATCCATTTTTTATCTTCCCCCGCGGGCTTTGTGTGAGAGTGTGTGAGAATAGGATAGGAGAAAAAAAATTATTATTAAAAATAATTAATGATGTTTGTAAAAGCTTGCTAGTTTGATTATTATAAAAAATAAAAAATAGTGTGTTGTAGTGTTTTTAGTATAATTGTAAAAAGTAGATGATATAGTGTTTGATATGAATGCGAAGTTGTTGATGATTTATTATTTTGGAGAGAGGAAGAAAAAAGGGGAATAATAATCCAATGATAATATATAATACTCTTTTTTTTGAGTGAGTGATTAATTTTGTTTTGCAAGAGGAAACTGTGTTTTTAATTTAATAAATATATAAATGGTAATGTGTGGGTAATGTTTTTGATGTGTGTGAAGGGTGATGAAAAGGTGTATTTGGGCGGATGTAAGTTTTTGTTTATCAAAATAGGGAAGAAAGATAAATTGTTTGTATGTGTGTGGGTAAGTGTGTGTGAGAGAGTGGGTAAGAGTGTGTGTGTTTGTGGTAAATAATTATAATGAATAATTGTATGTGTGTAGTGGCAGATGAAAAAAATTGTTTGTATATAAAGGTGGGATATAATGAAATTTGATATGATGAGATGAAATTTGTAAAGAAATGTTTTTCGTTGATCGATTTGAATGGTCACCGTATAGAGATCCATTATTTTAATTTTAATCGATTAGATGAAAATTTAATTTTTTCAACACACTACTCAAAAGATATCACATATGATTACCATATTAAGCTAATAATACATTTATTTAGGGTCTATGTATGAGTGTGGGAGTGTGTGTTTTAGGGTTATTCTCGCTACAAAGAATTACTTCTGGAAAGATAACATCTAGATCTTGATTTTTATTTCATTGATACCATTATGATGATTCTGCCACCATTGTCAAGTGGAGTGTAGTATATAAACTGCCAACAACACTATGAAATTAAAAAAATCTGTATTATTGAGTATATAACATTATCAATCAGTTTAAAGTTTAACCGATTAACCTATCAGATTTAAATTTTTTACTATGTACTACTATTAATTCAACCACCAAAAACAAGTTTACAATTAAATATATCGAGTTAGATTTAGTTGAAAATATGATTAGATCTCCAATGAGTTCAATTCATGGAATGATGAAAAGCGTTAAATTTGAATCAAAAACCAAAATACATCTATCTTTGATTTAGCTTTTGCGTTAATCTTTTGAGATAGGTGCCTCAATAGTTGATTATTATTAATTCTCTTTTATATAAATATTCTTTTAACCTTTTGTTGTTGATTATTATTATATATCTTTTTTTTAATTATTTTTTGTTGGTGTATTGGTCATCTTTAACTTCTTTTCAAGTCGTGTTAAAATGTGACATTTATATCGATACAAAGAGAAAATATATTTAAAAACTAGTACTAGAATAAAACTAATATCAAATCCGAGTAATTTTTGAATTTATAAAAAAAAGTTTTAAAAAATAAAAATTAAAAAAAATTCTGGAGATTCAGCTGTAAAACCTCCCACTGATCAATATTTAACAAAAAAAATGAATTATTTATTTAAATTATCTATATTACATATTTACAAAAAAGAGCGGTCTAAACAGTCATTCTTTTAATTTTGATGAGGATAGTGATAAACCCAATTTACAATTGGATTGTGATTCAACACCAAGGACAAGTTTTCTTGAACGAGATCACCATTATTTTCGTGTTTGTGGACATGACGAGAAAAGTTTGTGAGCATTCTGTGTTCACAATTTTTAAAAAAACATACATATCTACCCTCGGCATCTTTTCTAAAAGAGTGAGAACCATATTTTTCCATTTGACCTCTCAAGATGGCACCACGGACCTTACCAGTTGGCAAATATAATTGTTCAATGCCGCCAACTGGTTTCTTTGGAACAATGAATTTCATATGATAACGGAGATGAGATGAAACATTTCCTCTATTTCCATTGATGACTTTACCACAACCAGGATATGGACAATCAAATTGACCATTTTCGTTCATCTTGACCAAGGCACTTTCGAGCTTGTAATTTAAATTTGGAAATGGATTTGAATGGGTGCCAACAACTACAACTTGTTCGTCATCACAGAAGCAGTCGTCATCTGAGCAACAATCATAATCATCATCTTGGTGTACATCTTTGTCAATATGATTAATCAATGAATTAATTTTAATGATATCGGGATTATAAAAAAGCAAATCATTTGACCAATGTTTTTTCTCTTCTTCAGAAGGTTTTCTTGGTTTGGGTTGTTTTGTCTTTGGAGTTTTGGTTTTGGCAATAGTGGTATCCTTTCTTTTTACATATGAACGTTTCTTTGTGGCAGGCTTTTCTTTTAACGAGCAAAGATTTTGAATACATTCTTCTTCATTTACACAATTTACAATTGGTTGATGTGGATATTGGATTGGTTGTGGTTGATATTGAATTGGTTGTTGTTGATATTGTTGTTGTTGTTGTTGAAATGGATTATTTATTGGAGTAAAAAAATAGTTGTTGAAACAACTTTGAGTTGGAAAATTGATATTAATTTGATTCATTTTGATTATTTATATTTGGGCTATGACTTGATAACTTGAAACTGAACAGAATGAAAAGTTTAAATATGAATAAAAAGAGATTTATTTAAATTATTATTATTTGGTTTAGAAAAAAAAAAAAAAAAGGAAATTAAAAATTATAAAAGGTTAATATGTTGTATGATTATATTGTTATTTCTCTATAACTAAATTACATGAGGTACCACAAACAAGAAAATTAAAACTAAATTTAGGACTGCTTCAAAGAAAGGGTGGGGTAGATTTATAAAAAAAAAAAACAAAAAAAATAAAAAAAAGAAAAAAAACAATCACATCAAATCACATCATTTCCACACACACAACCACACCATGCCATCAGCAATTCTAGTTGGTATTTGCACACATGCTACTAAACAGATATTGCCAATCACAAACCACAACCAAAAACAAACAAACCAAAAACAAACCACCCAACCAAATAGTAGCACCCAACAACAAATAGCTTCATAGTATTGAAACTCTATTCTATCAATGAATCATAAATCACAATCACACATCCTTTACCCACCAACGCCATAAAAATGGAAAAAACAAACTCAAACACTCTTTCGAAAGATGTGGGTGATGTGAGCGTGGTAAACTATTATCTATTATAATAGATAAGGTGTGTGATGTGTGAGATGTGATGCCATAGATTGTTGATGAAAAATGTGGGTGTGGTGATAGGTGGGAAATTGATTTTTGATTGGATATACAAATTTCCAAAAAAATAAAAATCAAAACTCTATTGAATATGAAAAGATATCCCAATTGAATCTAATGATGAAATATGTTTATCATCAATTTGTAGTAATGGAAATGTGTGAGATGAAAGAGTTTATATATAAAATCCATTGTCAACAATATTGATTTCTAATAAATGGAATCATGATACAAACAACACCATCAACAGCAATAACAATCATGGTGAGGATATGTATAATATTTTACCCTGAGTAAATTTAACCAATAAAATGTGATATAGAGCAATTATGATTCTATGGAATTATATATGTATAAAAGTTTAGACAACAATAGCAAAATAAAATTTAATACAAAAGGTATATACTACTTGTTGTTGCTGATTGATTTTAATTTGATTGTGATTTCGAAAATATTGATTGATCTGCTTTTTATAGGTTTCTCTTTTTTTGTTTTAATTGTTTTTTAAATCTCAAACAAATCACAATGTTGTAAATAGAGAAAAAATTTAAAAAATAGATTTAAAATGAATTTGGGGATGGGATGGGGGTGTGATGGTTGAGTAAATGCAACTCTTTGCAATAAAACAACCAAATTAGGGTTTCATATTATTTTAAGTTTTGAAATTGCAGACAGTTTTAGAAAGTGTGTGTGAAAAAATACAAAAACGGATGCAGATGGTGGTGAGAAAAAACTGCTAAAACAACACTGCATTGTATTGGCAGAGAAACAAAATCGGGGAGTACCAGAGAAACAACAAAAAAAAAAACAATCATAAAAAAGTAATACTTAATTGGTGGTATGGTTCAATCAAGATACATTGAGATTGTAAACCTTTTCATAAATACTTGGAAAACAACTCAAAAACATACCTAGTATGTAGTTGATAAATATAAAAAAGTGGTTATTGTGGTGTAGAAAAAAAAAAAAAAAGAAAACAACAAACACCAAAATAAAAAGTAGCTTCATTGGTAAAAGGGTAATGAATAGGAATAGAAATAAACACTCATTCTCTCTCACTATCACAAGAAAAAAAAAAAAGTAATATTACTTTTTTGTTTCTCACACAACACACTCACACTATTTTAAATAAGGATGTGTGTGGAGTAAATTCATCTATAGATGTGTGTGTTTCAATGATATGTGATTGAAAGTGTGAATAGTGTGTGAAAGAATGTTAGTAACCACCTCACCACCACCATAATTGAAATTGTTGTGGTTATTGGGTTCAATTGTTGTGAATATGAAACATGGAATTGAAGAGATGAGAGGTTACTGATAGATTGTTATCCTTTTTAGGAACTATCCCCTTTTGATTGTGTATAGATGTGCATAAAATTCTTTGTTTGAGAGGTTAAAATAACAACATCAAAATTATCTTTTTTAAGCAAAAGTTGTGTGTGACAAGGTGTTATCAATCATTAGAAATAGAACTGTGTGTGTGGTGTGTGTGTGTGATTGTGACTATGTATGAATTTCAATTTACCTGTAGATGTGTTAATGGTATTGGAAATTATGATGAGCTTCATTGGATTATTTGAATGTGCTTAACAATTCACCCCCAGAGAAACAAACTATGACCACACCACCAACACTCTTGCATATTGCTGTATTTGCAGCAATCAACACATATTACATACTCCCCCATTATCACATTCAATAGGAGGGTTCATTTACCCATTTCACTAATCCTTATTACTTGGACACAAAATTCACCCTCTGCCTCATTATTGCATCACACTCTTTTTTTTTTAAATTAAAAAAAGGCTAAAATTATAAATAAGAAATGACCCCCTCTCCCTCCTCTCACCCCCGTTGGTATATTGTGGGCAGTACTTGAGTGTGCTTGATTACTCTATCATCGCAAGTAGTATGGTACTAGATTTTAAGTTTTTGTAAAAATAGTGATGATTGATTGTCTATTTTCCTAAAACGATGATGAAGGAATCTAGAATAATAAAAAAAAAATTAAAAAAAATAAAAAACAATAAAATCATCTATCTCCTTGATCAAGATATTTAGAAAAAGAGAAAAAGGATGTAAATCAGACCCTGAGGGATCATCAAACCTAAAGTTTATTTTTCGTCGTTGTGTTTATTGAGCAATGAGGAAATTACAAAAAGTGGAAAAAGATTTTTAAACAAAAAGTGTAGAGAGGGTTGAGGCCAAGGCCCAAACTGTTTGTAGTTTTTGTTGCACAATCTCAAGAGTTGATATAAATGAGAATCTCATGGTCACTGAGACAATTTTCATTTATATTTCTTTCATAGTCTCTAAAGACACCTTCTTGTTGTGGAGCTTTAGTGAGAGCTGCTGTTGAAACTGGTAGTGGTTGAGATGGGACACAGAGTTCTTTCATTTCTTGTCTGATAAAAGGATGTAGTGGTGGTGGTAGAAAGTATGATTGGTGTTGGTGTTGTTCTAGTTGATTATCGAAATAAGATGTTCTATCTTTATAATTTGAAAGCTCGATACATTGATTGATACGAGCAAGAATCTTTTGATCATGTTCTTTAGAGTCTGGTTTGCAGAGTCTTACCATGGTCTTGTGTAAAAGAATGTCCAACAGACAATGATTGTTATTCATGAGAGCAATAGAGACAATTGAATCCAAGATAGATTCTTGTATAAACTCTGAATAACGTGAAAACAAATACAAAATTGGCTTGAGATAAATATAATGGGAATCATAGAGGACCTCTAGTAAAAGACGTTGAATATTCTGTTGGATGTATCTTGATTCCATTTCATTGAGATGGTCCAATACCAATCTAACAAATGCCAATTTTCCCTCTCGAAGTGAATCGAAAAGGAAATGAAACTTAAGTAATGAATAGTTGCTGTTTTTGTTGTTGTTGTTATTATTATTATTGCTATTGTTTTTGTTATTAATGTTATTACCATTAACATAGTTTTCAGGATTAAAAAGAAATACGATTTGAAATATATTTTCGAAAAGACCAACTCTATTATCATAATCAAATAGTTGGAGATTTGGATACACAGACAAGAGCACCAAAAGATTGTGGGCATAGTGCTCTTTTCTATGACTCACAGAGGCAGCCAACAGTCTGTATGCTTGCATGATCTTTAATTGCAATTGTTGTAAATTTTGAACCTCTCCTTGGGCATTGACAAACATGGGTCTGATTTCAGACAATTCTAAACGATTGGATTTAATTGAAAAGTCTCTAAAGCCATTACTACCATCATCAAAATCACTTAGAATTTGATCAGGCTCATCGAGCTCGTTGAATATTCCCAGCTCTCTACTGCCATAGAATTCATAGCACGAGGGATGATTTCTCTTGTTGTTGCTGCCATTACGAGCGATGGTGTTGTTGCAATCTTGGAGTTCCTTATCAACAATATCTCTTAACGAGTAGTTTATATTTGAATAAAACTGTGGGAAATCTATCCAGTCTTGATAAAATGTATGGTCTCTACTCTTTTTGACATTGTCACCATCGCCATCACTCCTACTACTATCAAGGGTACTGTAGTCTATGTTGTTGTTGATTAATCTTGAGAATCTTAACAATTGATCTTTGATTACATAGTTATTGTTGTTGTCTATTCTGAACCTCATATCATACAAGTGGATTGGATACTGGCCATTTTTGAATGTCGTTGCCCATTCCTTATTTGGAACGATATAGCCAATGATCTGGTTCCTGAGAACAACATTTCTAAATATGACAAGAAAACTATCCCCACTTCTTCTACTACTACTATTATTATTATTACTATTACGAGTATTGAATTTATTCATGATAACTAATTCTAATGTTTATATGTTTATATGTTGGTGTTGTGGTGTTAATATATGTTTTTATGTATTTGTTTTATAGTAGTGTTAATAATTAAGGAAAACCTTACTTTGTATTTCAAACTAAAATAAAACATTGTGCGCGTGTATTATCATATGATTCCAATAATGCTTTCACACACACCTGGGTGAGAAAAAAAAACACGCACACACTTCTCAAACACACAAACACACACACAATGTTGCCTTTATTGTGTTGTTGTTAAACATGATTGTTTTCAATCAAGAGTGCTATGTGGTTAGTGTGTAAATGTGTATTGATTTTGATAGTGTAATGGTGATGATGAGGTATACAAATACAATATGTGTCTCTATTTTTAATACTATTATTGATGTTGATATGCAAATTCATTTTTAATCTTAGGACCAAAATTTGAAATTTTTTTTTTTTTTTTATTTTCCAAATTGGAACATTTTACAAGTTTTGCAACTATTGATCATTGATTAATGATTTATCACTTTTCTATACACAAGTGGTGATCTAAAATTAAATTCTAATTGAGATATATCACTATTTAGGTAGTATCAACACACAAATTCACACTCACTCTCATTACTCTTATCGTCACATATAACAACATATGGTTGAATGACAATGGAGTAGTTTTTTTTTATATTTTTTTTTTTGGCACTCTTAATTTAGATCAAATGTGTGTATACTTGACGATGTAGGAAATAAAAAAAAACAAAAAAAAAAAAAAATAAGTAAACCCTTTTGGGAGGAAGGTACCCTCTTCACCACATTCACACACCAACACCACTTGTTTTTTCATTTTTTTATTTATCATCATCACACATACATGTATATATGCATAAATAATAGTAGTAATAGTAATAGTAGCAGTAGTGCAATATTATTAATTACACATTCTCTTTTGTTGTTGTTTTAAATCTATAATATAATATAATATTATTATTATAAAAATTATTGTTCATCATTCCATTCTCATCATACATTTACTACTACAATGATTTTCACACTAGACCAACTTAAACTTTCACTTCAATCCAAATTGGAAGTGATCGATGGTCTAAAAGTTAAACAACATGAAACTAAATTTAATCAGTTGAAATCAACCATCGATGAAATCAATGCCATTGAATTTCTTAACTATTACACTGAAAATGGAAACAAAGACTTTAAGTTGCTTCATTTCCTCAATGCTAAAGGTGTTGAAATCGAAGATGATTTCATAGAGATTATTAAATTGTGCACCATTGATAAGATCAACATTATCAATGTCAATAGTAAGCTCTTTAGAGACACCAACAGTAACTATAACCACTACTACAACAACTTTTTCAACAATAGTAATAGTCAAAGAATGGTTATTTTTAAAAGAAATGCCAACATTCGTATCACTCCAAGTTACTTTAACACCAGAAGAATAAATACCACCAACAACAATACTCTCAACAAGCGTTCACTTGAACACTCTCAACAAGAACAAAACAAAAATCAAAAAACATCACACCAATTGTAAATAGCCACTTATCTTTTTCAAATCATCTCTTGATGTGCATTAGCACAATGATGATTATTCATTCCATCTCTTTAGACATCAAAGAATCAAAACACAACAAATGATAAATTCTTTTTTTACCTTTTTTTTTATCTCTATGATTATCAAATTACATTTTTAATTTTTATAACCTGAATCTATTAATCAATTCCTCTTTAGTTTTTTATATGATAAATAATAATAATAAAAAGATATTTTATAATTTGAACAAAAATTCAAATCAAGGCCTTTATTTGAAACTTAACGAATAGAAATTGAAAAAAAAAAATATCTAAAATTCCAATTATTGGGGTATTTGGCCCATTAACCTTGGGCTACCAATTATATTAATATTTTTTATTATCATTATTATTATATTATCAATCATATCATTATTATTTATGAATACACCCCATTTCAAATATGGGTATTTTTCCCCCGCCTTCCCACCATCCTCATTTTTGTTATTGGTACAACGCCTACGCACAATGGCAAATCTAGATTTGTACTATTCAATATTTATTTGAATGAACATCAATCTCCCACATTTAGATTATTCCTTTTTAAAATCTTACAAAGATATAGATTCCAATATATCATAAAATCACCGCCCACTCATCAACTTCACACCACACACTCACCCAAATCCAAATTGGAAAATGTGTGAATATATTCACCCGCCACCCATTACTATTTTGTAAAGGTAGTGTGGGGGGATGGTGATATGAATGAAAAAGCATATTTTTTTATTATTTTTTTTTATCAAAATCACACACAAATGACACAAACAACACAAAAAACTAAATCAAAATAAACAATCAACAATCAACAATCAACAATCCCACCATCACTACTATACTCACACCACACACCCATCACATACATACACACAGTCACATACATACATATACAATCACTCCTTTACAGGAACCTCAAAAATAAATAAAATTTAATTTTATATAAATTTAAATCATCACTCATCACTTTTTTATTGTACTTATCACATTCATTCTCTTTTTTTATTTTATTCATTTTACAAAATAATTTTATTTCTCATTACTCTTTTCTCCTTTTTCATCTGTATCTCTCCCAAATCTCTATAATTTAATTTTTTCCAATAAATAAAACTTTTTTTTTTTTTTTTCTCTTTTTATACAAACCATATCTTTTTAATGTAATTATCATTAATTATAAATCTAAATAAAATCTCATTTATTAATTGAATTAAATTTATTTAGAATTAATGGCCCAAGGAGAACCAAGAATTGGAGGATCAGCATTTGATTTTATTTTTGAAAATAGAATAGACCAAGATCAGGATTACAATGGATCTGTATGGAGGGCTGTCTCTATTATAGATGGAAATGCATATGCCATCAAGGTGTTGGACTTTACCAGAGACCGATTTGAATACCTGACTGCTTTGAAAACTTTTGATCACCCCAACATTGTTAAAATCCATGATGTCTGGCACCAATTCCATCGTATCTATGTCCAAATGGAACTATGTCTCCGTAGCTTGAACCACGTTGTTTCGTATAATTTTGTGAACCGTATACTCTCATCGCCACAACAAATCTTTAAAATCATGAGTGATGTTAGTGCTGGACTACAGGTTCTCCATAATTGTGGTATCTACAATGTTGACCTCTGCAACAAACACCTCTTGATTGCTCCAGATGGCACTGTCAAGATCTGTGGATTTGGCGTGAGCTCCACCCACCACACTCCATCACCAATCATCTTTGACTTTAAAACCGTCACTCCTGAGATCATGAATAATAGCCCCATATTTCCTTTGGTCTACAATCCAGCCACAGATGTCTATGATCTTGGATTGGCATTGTATGAGCTCTATACGTGCCAACAGTTTCTTTCATGTGATAAAACATGGTATAGACTTCGTCACGATAAAATTGACTTTGCATATCCTCAAGCATTCAAACCATTGGCACTCTTGTTAAAGAGAATGTTGACCTCTAAGCCTGAAGCTAGAATCTCTATCGCAGAAATTATGCAATCTGAATACTATGAAAAGGGTGAACCAAACCCAGTCTTGCTCAGCGTCATTCCAAACCTTCCAGCTCTCAATGTTATGATCTATACTCGTCATAGTCTTGCACATGCATTACCACACACCAGACACTACACACCCGAACCCTCAATTATACCCGACCCTCTCCCACGTCCAAACAACAATAACAACAACAACAACGACAATAACAATAATCGTAGATCAGCTCGTCGTACAATTAACTTTAATTAAAATGTCCTTTTCGAGGCATTCTTGATGACCATCAGTGTTTTTTTTGTTTTTTTTTTAGATCTAAAAAAACAAAAATGTAAATGAATGAATAAACAAAAAATATATACATTAATATATAACCATCCAATCCCGTGTTTTTGACAACAAGCTTTTATCAAATATGCTTTTCAACTTTGCACATCTTAGGCCTTCTTTTTGATCAAATTTATCAGTTGCCATTGTATCATTGTGTCCCACACACCCACCACAACTAATTTTTTTTTTTTTTCAAATTTTTTTTTTAAATTTTTTTTATTGAAATTTTTTCATCTCCCTCCCTTATTTTTATTTTTTTTCATTCAATATAAATAACTTTCATATATATCTATATTTATATATTTATATAGAAGTCTATTACAATACAATGTCTCACACTATTGTTTTAATTCAACCATCACTCCATAAGTCATCACGTACTTTTATGGATTATGAATCTGTCCACCAAGCCATCGAAGGTATCTGTCACATGTACGAACAAAAACTCAAACAATCTCGTCCACACCAAAAGAACATCACATACGATATCTCTCAATTGTTTAAATATTTGGATGAATTTGCCGATTTGTCTTGTTTAGTCTATACCGCTTCCATCAATGCCTACAATCCATACAACAAAGAATGGATCAAGACCAAAATCATCAACCATCTTCAAAAATTGGCTCAATAAGATCAATTAGATGAACAAAATCACCATACCAACAACAACAATGCAGATATATTCTATATCAACATAAAAAATCCACTTTTCGGCAACACTCTATAATAGTCAATAGCAACACAATCATGCAATCCCACAACCAATAAAGAAAAAAAAAAAAAAAAAAAAAAAAAAAATCAACCACAACATCAACAACAAATCGTCTCCGTTGTATGTTTATTTTTTTTTATGTCCGTTGTTATTTTTCAATTATAGAGCTGTTCAACAATAACTTTTATTTCATAATAGTAATGGTTACTATTAAAAGATTCCCCGCTACCGGAGTGGTAGCATAACAAAAAAAAAAAAATAAATAAAAAAAATTTAAAAAAAATATATTAATTATAAATAATTGTCCGATGTCTCCTTATTTTTGCTATACAAAGTTTGTTTACTACTTTTATTACTTTGAATTATTCTCTATCATAATTTCAAACTAAAACATGTGTTGAACATCAAAGTACTCGTGTTATTCATATGACTTTTGTGATCTGTCCAAAATTTTAAATTTAAATTTACAAAAAAAAAAAAAAAAAAATTAAAAATTCATAAAAAGATTTAGTGAGTTATTTATTTACATATTCATATAACATAGGTGCGAGTAATTTAACATTATCGCACATAGTGTATAGAGAGAAAGAGAGAGATCAAGTTAATTAAAGCAAACAAGTAGACAGGTCACACAAGATGATTTAGAATTTTTTGTTACTTGATACGGATGGAGTGTTTGCTAGTGGTTGTTCTTGTTCTACGACTACTGGCTCATCAATGTGGATGATTTGGATCTGAGAGAATGAAGGAATTCTTCTAGCTCCGATTTTTGGTGATCCTTGAACCTTATCAGTTGATTTTAATCTATTGTTGTTTTAGTATAGTTTGGCATTAATTTATTGTTGTTTATAGATATATCTATAGCAAAATAGTCGTGTCTTATAATATAGTAATTACCCTTTGACAAACATCTTTTAGATTGTGATTTAGAGTGATAAATAGAATAGAATAGAGATAAGATATAAACTTACGCTTGATTTATAAATAATGAATCACACAATCTCTTATAAATACATGTTTTTTGGTGCACACACAGCATAAACAAAAAGAAAACAGAAGAGTTAAACTAACATCTCATCACTCACACCAACACAGTTTCAACACCCATCCCAATACATACCCCTACAGTGTTGTGAATACCCCTCTATGTGTTTGATTTTCACATAGTGGGTTGTTGTGTTGTTATTATTGAAGTGGTTTGTTGTACAACAAAAAACTTTTATAGTGTGGGGGAGGTAGGGGGGGTTGAAGTGATAGTGATTGAAATAGGTTATTATTCAAATTTAAGGCACACTCTGCTTACCTTATCTGGGATGGGTTTTTACTATGTTTACTGGGTGTATTTCTAGTAGTTGATGTTTGTTATTATTCATTATTCACTTTTATTATCAGAATTTGTGCACCACCACATCATATGCTTGCAAGCGATTAAAATGTGTGGTGAGGAAGGGAAGGGGGATGTGATGCATATTCCTCCATCATGATGACCAAATTTGTGCTGTGTACAAAAACAATCAATTATTATCAAAGTAAAGTATATCACTACTATTACCACTTGAGGCAAACAGTAAATTTAGAGTATCGAATAAAGTGACAGTAAACGCACCCCCGCTTGATGAAAAGAAAAAAAAATAAAAAAAAGAAACCCACTCAAATGAGGTATTGATCGTCGATGTTTGAGTAGTTTCATTCTCTAAGAGGTAAGAATAATTTCATCTATCATCATCATCATCAGTATCAGGGGAACACTTAAATTGTTTAATGTATATTTGTAGTGGGTGTGAGTTTGAGTGGGATTGTGACAAAAGTCATAAAGCTACTACCACTACTATTACTACTCTTACCCTACTAATACTATAGACCATTAACAACAACAATAACCACAAGAACAACAAGAACAACAACAACAGCAATAAATCATTATTTTTACATTTCATATAATGATCAAAAATAGAAGGGAGAGAGGGATCTCTCGATCAACAAAATGATTTCCTGATTTAGTGTCATATTCTAATTTTGAAAATAAATAAAATTATTTAATATTGAGTTTAAAATGGAAAATAATCAATCCAATTGAATTGATAGGATAATGATCTATTGTACCAATCCTGAACCTTGTATTTTGGTTCTTTTTCAAAATCCCCCACAAAAAGGTAATAAAGTGCAGTATTGGCCCCATTAATCTTTTTTGAATAAATATCAACACCCAATTTGCCCTTTTTTTTCATTTTTGTGTATTGATAAAGCTGAAATGTAATCTGTTCTTTTTTCAATCACAAATGTTATGAAAAAACCTAAAAATAAAAATTAAAATTAAAAATTTCAAAAAGAAAAAAACACACATTCTGCTCATTGATTGTCTTATATTACTGGTTTCATTTTTTTAATTTCATTCTCTATATTTATTCAGAATGAAAAAACAAAGTGGTACTAATAGTGATGGTGATGGTAATAGTAATAGCAGTAGTAGAAAAAGAAAAGCTATAGATAAAGAAAACATTAAAGAGAGAATAAAAACTAGATCTATAGCTGCTGCTGCTGCACCAAACAGTCAAACCCTTTCACAAATCACTCATACTCCTCCTCCTACTACTACTACAACCACAACCACAACCACAACTACCACTACCACTACTTCCAAGGTTAAAAAAGAACAAGAAAATCATGATGATATCTTTCTTAGACCAGCAATGATTGGTTTTAGTAAGAATCCACTTTGTAGAACGACGAAACAAGTAATATTTAAAAGTGATGAAATAGAATTTGAAGTATCTTTTAAAGGACTTCAACCTTATCAATCAAGATTCACCGATGTCGTTGTTTTTGTAAAATATAATGATATCGCTAGTTTCACTGTAAGTATAGTTCAATAGTATAGATATAGTCATGGTATATCGATATTAATTTGAATTTATATATCTATGTATAGGTATTACTTGATAGCACAGGAAAACATTTTGACATTAAAATAAATTCCAATGGATTTACATTCACCAAACCTTGGGTTAAAAAATTGGAGTTGTTGAGTAACTATGATGCTGCTGCATCAGGAGATATTATTTTCAAGACTATCAAGAAAGAGGAGTATAGTCTAATGAGACCATTGATCACTGCCAGACATCATGTTTTAAATCCATCTCGACCTTTGGTAGAGACCTCTCAAATTCTCGTTCAGTATCCAATGTCAAAGAAATCTAAAACCAATGCTCTACCCCTCTCTCCTGCCACTTCTTCCCCTCAAGACGATCAAAAACAACAGCAAGATGAGAGCCAAAAGTCAAAGGGTGACAATCTTGGCATCACTTTTGATGATATGAAAAGATTAGATCCCGATAAATATTTGAATGATTCAATCATTGATTTCTATTTAAAGTATGTATTGCATAAATGACCCAGGCACGCACACAAACTAACATTGTTGCTGTTGATGATCATTACAGATATATTCAAGATAATTATACTCAAACGAAAAAGTTTTATATATTCAATTCATTCTTTTATCATTTACTCAACAGAAAAGATGATAAAGAGGAATCCTATCTTGGAATATCCAAATGTACACAGAACGTCAATATCTTTGACAATGATTATATTATTGTTCCCGTTTGTCAAAAGTAAGTATATCCATTCTTTAATTAGCGATACCGATGGCCTTGTTTAACTAATAATAATAACAATAATGACATTTTTATTAGTTTTCATTGGACTTTAATTATTGTATCTTTGGCCAATGGTATTGATAATATCGATGATATTGACGACATTGACAAGATTGATCAATCAACATCGAGACCAATTATAATGTATCTTGACTCATTAAATTCAGATCCAGACAACATTGTTCAAAAAGTTAGAGACTATCTATCTTTGGAATGGAAAGCTAAAAAGGTAACACCATCAAATGGTCAAATTCAAGATAGAGATTTCTCTCAACATCAAGTGCCTCTTTTTAGATGTAATGTTCCCAAACAAGATAATCTCTATGATTGTGGTTTGTTTTTACTTCATTATATAGAATTATTTTATCAAAATCCATTGATTGATGATTATAATAATCCTGTAAGTTTATATATACATTATTGTTGTTGTTATTTCTTCATCACCATCATTATACTAATATAATTCGTGTTATAGTTGGATAAACCAAAATGGTTCCCATTATCAATTATTAAAGAGAAAAGAAACCATATTAAATCTATATTAAATGGACTGGCCATTGATATAAAAGAAAAAGAAAAAGAAGAAATAAAACAAACTAAATCCAAAACTAGTTATCTTGAACACTTCACCGATATTACAAGTAAAGTAAATCATCGTCTCAAAAAACTAAAATCAATTGGAACTAAAGCAGAAAAAGATAAAGGAAAGGCAAAGGAAAAGAAAGTCAAATCACATCATACAACATATAGTGATAAAACTAGTAGCTTCAAAAGTAGTATTCGTACTAGAAGTACTAGTAGTCCAATAGCTAAACCCATCATCCAATCTCAACCCATTATCAATAACAATGATAATGATACTACCAGTACCAGTACAAGCAATTGTAATAATAATAATAATAATAGTATTGGCGTTAGTGATAGTCATATTATTCCTAATGTTATTACCAATTGCAATAGTAATATTAATAGTAGTAGTGTTATTACCAATTGTAATAGTTTACAAAATGTAGATTATCCTTTGGTGAATAATGACTATAATAATAATCCCATTAATAATAATGTGATCATTAATTATAATCATATACCAATGAATAACATTAATATGCCAATGAATAATTTTAATCATCATCTAAATAATCAATATCAATATTATCAATATCAACAACAACAACAACTTGACAACTTTTTAAACTTTAACCAATTCCAACAAGAACCCTCTTTTGGATTAGAGAATGAATTACCTTTTTCAGATAACTCATTCTTGTATGATGAGTTTAATACACCATATTAGGCAAATCATTGTACCATTGCTCAAATAAAGAGTTATAATGTAATTTTATCTCTATTGTTCAAAATGAAAGGAGGGTAATATTTGCATCTTTCCTTTTTTTTATGACCAAAAAACACTTTTATTATTTTTTTTTATTTTTTAACTTTTTTTTTTTGGTAAGCGAACAAACATACATTAATCAGCAACATCATTCATAAATATAAATATCTATTTGATATAAATATAGATTATAGTCTTATGTAAATTCGTATGTCTACAACAATTGATTTAGATGATCAGCTAAAGAATGTCTCACTCACTGAACAGTTTATGTTATTGAGTGACTATGTCGCCACAATAGACACAACATTTGATCAAGAATTTCAAAACTGTCACGATATAACTTGTTTAGACAAAATTAAACCACCTCCTACATTGGATAAACTTGTGTCTATGATTTGCAATTACACTGAAAAACAGTATTATAAAATATTTTTGGTTTCATCTCTTTGCACCCAATCCACTCTTAAAGAGGCCTATAACACTTTATTACCAATGTTGGATGACCATCCTCTTGCTAAAAATAAATTAATCAAAGCATATGTAAGTAGTGATATCATTATATTGTTGTTATCGTTATTATACACACCTATTTACTCATTCATTCATTCATATTCAGGGATTGGTAGATTCAAAATCAAAAAGAGATGTATTTGAAGAAGCTTATCAAGTCGAAGTAAGTACAAGTCTCACTACTAATATCATCCAGACACTCATGTATTCTCTTTACTAAATCTATAACTCTATCTAACTATTAGCATCAAATAAAATGTCCCTGTTGTTTTAAATCACTTTTAATATTAAACCAAAATGCCAAAACCTTTTTGAAAGGCGAAACTAAAGCAGCATGTATTTATTGTGATAGCAGGGTATATATTAAATCATTATTATAATTACATTGTTGTTGTTGTTGTTGTTGTTGTTGTTGTTGTTGTTGTTGTTGTTGTTGTTGTTGTTGTTGTTGTTGTTGTTGTTGTTGTTGTTGTTGTTGTTGTTGTTGTTGTTGTTGTTGTTGTTGTTGTTGTTGTTGTTGTTGTTGTTGT
>AJWJ01000451.1:0-20087 GCA_000277445.1 Polysphondylium violaceum
TTGTTCATTCTGGTTGACATTGACAATAATTCAGACAAAAAGGTGCTCCCTCTCCGGGAATTGAACCCGGGCCTTTCGCGTGACAGGCGAAAATCCTCACCACTAGACCAAGAAGGAATTGGATGATTTTAAAAAATAATCGGACAAATATATTTTTTAAGTCCAGGAACCTTTTGTTTAGACATTCCTCCAAAATAAAAAACAGCATCCAACAATTCCTCAAAACATGGGGTTCTCTCCCATATAACCCTTCCTAAATACCTTAGTGATGTCTGCCCCTAGAGCCCCAGATTCGACGAAAACCTCCGTTTACCAGTCATCTTTTAATATAAAAAATAAAAATTGAAGGAGGGACAAGATACAAAAATTGTAATTGTCTACATCCTAATTAAAACAAAAACATGAGGTTAAAGGCCCTGCTCAAGATCCCTACGTTCAAATATCCTTGACTACAAGTTCCTTGACAAATAGGTAACCTCGAAAGTCTTCCCTGCTGATTCCAGTAAGAAAAAATAGTAATACAAAATAATAAACTTCAACGAATCTTAGACTACAAAAATATGAAATTGCCTAGGGAGTCACTCCCCAGTATTAAAAAGATCGTTTTCTGATTTCTCAATAAATTAAAATCAGGATGTACAAACAGCAGTTAATGGACCTGCTGAATTCAAAAAATAAAGTTTCTGAGGGATCACTCACTGACAGAGTGGTCCCTTGTTAATACAAAAAAAAACAAATAAATTTTTTTAGTAGTATTAGAGACCCGCAGAAAAGTGTTTCTAAGGGATCACCCAGTACCTTGTTAAAACAAAATCGATTTCATTTTGAATATTTTTTTCATAATTTCAAATTTAAACCTTATAATTGAAATAATATTATATAATTTACTATTTCTTTATTTAATATAAATATCTAGACTTATTTTGTTCTAATAGTTTAGCAGAAGTTTTAGCATCAGAGAACAAAGTATTTACTTCTTCAATGTCCTCCTTTGTAATTGAAGGTCTTCCATAGGTATGGGAAAGAATAGAGGCAGGGGTTAAAAGTTGAATAGAGTATCTAAGGGAAGCGTTACTTCCAATCTCTGCAAGAAAAGTGAGAGCATCATCTTCAATTTTATGATTCTCTACGGCGGCTCTAATGGTGAGAATGGAAACGATTTCATTAAAACTGTATGGAAGGGTACGAATGATCATAAGACGGTCCAAAAGATCAACTGGGATACCATGGGGCGATTGGATGTCATTATCTGTGCCACGAATAACACAATTTCCACGATTGGTGGCAAAAATAACGATTGGGGCTAAAGTTGATTCGAGGGCTTTGTTGAGATAAGAGAAACATTCAATGTCCAACATGTGGACCTCATCGATAAACAACACACCTGGTACCAATTCAGCGACACCTTGTTCAATGTATTTGTTTACAATCTTGTTGATTTCAAGACGAAGTTTCTCTGTGATTTCAGTTTTCTTTGGTTTCATCATTTGACCCATCATAGACATAATATCGTGACCGCCTTGTGGCTTGGCGTTGGCGAGATCGAGGTCGTGTAAAGTGACGTCTTGGATGATTTCCTTCTTTTTAAATACTTCACCTTTGGGAAGTGGTACGTATTCCTCTGCCTCGAGATCGTGTTCGGTGGCATAGTAATCTGAACGACCTACTCTCTTTACTGAACCGCTGTTGGATTCAATGTATATCACATCACCAACAATGATCTTTTCCTTTTGAATGCTTTCGTATATGGTTGGATCGAGTTTGAGTTGCTTGACACCTTTGGTAGTCTTTAATCCAACAATTACATGAGCAATGGTTTTGCCATAGCCTCCCAAAGGGTTATCTGTTTCCTCTGGAGTGATTTCTGTGACTTCACCTTCATAGACCTCTTTGATTTCCTTTACTCTCAATCCAATGGATCTTCTAAAGTTTTCCATAAGAATCTCTGTTTTCTTTACCTCTGATGAATAAACTTCTGATCCAACCATTGGACAAAAGGGTACTTTACTTCCCAACTCTTGTGAAATAGCCAATGCCAAGGCTGTCTTTCCTGTACCTGGTGGACCAGCTAATAATAATGCTTTACCTGCCATCTTTTTTGATTTAATAAGTTCTGTAACTATACCTGCTGCCTAATAATAGAGTTTCATAATATGTATGATTAATATAATTGTTTCTTATGGATATATACATAACACACTATGAATCACTTACTTCTCTAGCTTTTAATTGACCGACTAAACCATCGGCAATCTCTGTTGCATTGCCCTCTTCAGTTAAACCTAAACCTTTGATATGACTGTGAGTGGCAACTCTTTGGGATTTAACAGATTTGATTTCTTCAATTTTTGCTGGTGGTGGTGTAGTTACTGAACCATTATTAGTATTGCTACCCTCACTCATAACAGCATCTGTACCTGACATCTTTTCTATCTAGATATATATATATTTTACAATGAAATCCTAATTCTAAAAAAGGGTGTGAAGTTTGAAACGAAAGATATATTTGAAAAAAAAATTACAAAAAAAAAAAATTCAAAAATTAAAAAAAAAAAATACGGATCCGAAAAAATGAATTCATATGCAAAAAAACAGTTCTTGAGAAAGAATAAATTTAATGATCAAGTTAATTTGGAAATGTGGAAATCGTTGACACAGTATTTACGATACATGTCCATTTGAGACAATTTGAATGAAATGGCTTCGAGGTTGGAAAAGGTTTCGCTGTTGGGCTTTAGATTGAATTTTGGAATGAGGGTATTGTAAATTTCAAATGCTTTGGTGATATTGTTACATTGGCAGCAACTGTCGATCATGATGTTGATGGTGTTGATGTTGGGTTTGTAGGAATGGGTGATTAGATCTGATACACTCGAGATATCGTGAAATGCAATATCCACTGGAAGAGACTCAACCACTGCTTTGTTAGGCGACATGAGGAGATCGTTAAAGAGCGAAAACATCTCTTCAAGACGACCGAGTTTACCCAGTCTGGTGAATATATGGTGAAATGATTGAGTGGTGGTGGCGAGTGAGGGTTGGTTGTGTTTGGCGTGCAACAGGGCTATGGCTGTGTCTAGTTGGTTGGTCTTCAAGTAACCTTCCACTAGATATTGAATTGTGTTGTGGTCTTCGACTAAACGGCCACTAGATGACACCATAGAGTAGAGCTTGTGCATAGAATCAATATCTCCATGACGAGAAAAGGCAGATAGCACAGAATTAAAAGAGACTATATCAACAGGTTCATGGGGAGCAAAAGCCAAAAGTTGATTCAACATATCCCTTGCTTTTTCTGGTTGATTAGAGTGAGAGTAGCCAGAGATAATCAACCTCTTGATTGCAAGATTTCTTTCAACACCAAGTTTTCTCTCCATCTCTTCAACGATACTAAAACACTTTTCTATATTTCCTTTGTTTGCATAGGCTTCTACTAAAAGCTGATATGTAATAACCTTATTGTCTAGCGAGTCATTTGTGATTCTATCACTATTGTCTTGGATAAAATTAAACAACTCTTGTACCATATCAATTTTATCTCTAATCGAGTACTCTTTGAGTAGCTGATGACATTGAATAACATCAAACTTTACATTCTTTAGCTCTACACTCTCTATTGTATTTTGATTTATATTATTGGAGGCCAACAATTTCTTTACCAGCTCTTTGACTCGATCCTGACGATTGTTTATTTTTCCACACACACGTACCAATGTGGTGAGACTAAGGTTTGCTCCACTAATCTCTGCATTGTCTCTAATTTCTTTTCCAGCGGCTGTCAATTCTTGTTGCAAATATTCATCTTTTAATAAATCAAAATAATGGTTAAATGTATTTTCAAATGTATTGTTTAATTCTATTTTATTGTCTCTCTCTTGTTCTTGTTTTATTTGTTGTTGTTCCTCTTTATTGATTTTACTTTGAAATGTATTCACTTTTTTTTCCATTCTACTTGAAAACCAATTAAATGTTTGTGTCTCTGGGTTCTCTGCATCATAGTAATCATCATCTTTGCTTTTATTACTCGTAAATGATCTATACAGATATCTACTTGTATTTCTGTTTAAAAGATGATTTGTTTGATTGATTATGAATCTTTTCATTTTAAGTCATATGACATTCGCGCAGAGTCTGCTTTGAAAATGTTTTTTCGCCACAAAACATTTGATCATTTTTCATTTTTTTCATTTTTTTTCATTTTTTTTTTTTTTTTGTATCAAAAGAATCTTTTTTTAAAATTAATCATATCTTTTTTATCATAGATAGATATATAGATAGATACAGATATATTTATTTATTTCAAAAATGAATAATAAATTATCAGGTATATATCAGGCGTTAGAGTCACATAATCATAAGGGTGCATTGAAATTATGTAATGCCATTTTGGCAAAGAAAAAGAATGATCCATTGGTTATGGTACTCAAGGCTATTACATTGCAGAAATTGAATGAAATTCCAGAGGCTATAAAGACTGCCGATCAAGTGGCGTTTAGTGGACAAACACACGAAACAATTCTATCAAATCTCAACTACTTTTACAAATCTGTTGATCAAATCGAGAAAATGTGTAAAGTCTATGAAATCAGTTATAAAGCCAACCCCAAGGACGAGTCATTGGCCAAAGGTACCTTTTTGTCATATGTCAAGGTCAGAGATTTCAAACAACAACAACAGGTAGCTATCGACCTCAACAAGAATTTCCCAAAGCCCCTTCACAATCTCTGGTATCTCATGACATTGCTCTCAATGATCAACAAGGACCCCACCAACAAACTTTTGGTCGGCCTCTCTCAGAAAATGTCAGAGAAATTGGCTGCCGAGAATAAATTTACAAATAGCGAAGAACTCTTTATGTACGAGACTGTACTTGACATTCAAGGCAAAGTAGAGGAACATCTTCAACTCATCAAAGGAAAGCTTGGTGACCTCTACACAGTGCCCACTGAAAGATTAAAGGTTTTAGGCGCCCTCTACACTCAACTTGGCCATCACGCTGATGCCGCCGAGGCCTACAAAGAGATTATTACAAAGTATGAGCCCGACGAATGGTCTTGCTATATGGGCTACTTTGATTCGATTTGGGCCATCAACAACTCACCCTCCTATCAAGATTTATCTAGTTTAATTAAATCGATTCAAAGCGAAACCTCGACAGGACGTCCACTCAGAGGTCCCTACATTGCAGAGATTGAAGTTCTCTATAGAATGATCACCGTCACCAAACAAGACTCTTTTTACGAGCAATTTAAAGCAACCATCTTTGAATACTTCAAGAGATTTGGCACCAAGCCCATTGTCTACTATGACCTCAAGAAATATTTGAGCTTGGTCGAAAAAGACACCAAGGAGCAAAAGAGTGCCTTTCTTGAAGAGATCTTTAAACTCGTCTCGACAGACAACACCAAGCCCGACAGAATATCACAGCTTTGTGCCTATTACAAAATCCAACGTAGCATTGGCTTACAATCCAATCTCTCTGAAACCGAGGCCCGTGCCATCATTGACGTCATTCTCCAAGAGTACAACACCAACAAAACACTCTTTCCCATCCAACAATCTTCTGAACGTCTCCCAGGCGACGATCTCCTCCTTATTGCCTACTTTTTACTCGCAGATCTTGCCAACGCCAATGCCGACCGTAAACTCTTATGCCTCGTTGAAGCAGCTGCCATCCTCGAGTATGGCTTTGCATCAAGCCCCAAGAATTTCCAATTCAATCTCTATCTCATGCAAATTTACAATAGATTGGGTGCTTTCCAAAAAGCTTTCCACCACTTTGAAGTGCTCAACATCAAAAACATTCAATGGGACACTCTTGGCCATTTGATGATGGACCACATCACCAGAAACCCTGCCCTCTTTAGCGAGACTTACAAATCCTTTGAAAAATCCTTTAAATTCTATGTAGAAAACGACTCTACACCCGATTTTGTTGCCGAGTGCTACAAAAAGGGCTCCTTCTCCAAGATCTTGGAAATGCAAAAGTTCCAAGACAAAGTAGCCAAATCACATCAAAAGGCTGTCTATTCCACCGAAAGACAAATGCTTGCATTCCTTGTCTTTAGACACAAAAACCTTACCACCCCTCAAAAGACTCAACTCGACACTGTCTTGCCTTCAGACCACGACGCCGATATCACTGTGGAACAATTTTCATTCAACCAAGATCTCGGTGTCGCCGACACATTCCACCCATCCACATACACCACACCAGCCATCACCACCTTTGGATCGACATCCTTGTTTTTGAATCAAAATGAAGCAGGTATTGATACCCAAACCCTCACAAATACTCTCCAATACAGAAGAATATTATTAAAGCTCTTGGTTCAAGTGTCCAACACTGCCACCACCTTGGATCAACACACTGCCACTCAAACCCTCCTCAAGGAATCTATTGATAAATTATCTGGAAAGAATCAAATCGATGATCTTTTATTCGCCTTTACTCTTGATATATTCACTCTATATATAAATATTTTAGATTTAATTAAAAATACAAATGGTATGTATAGTATAAATCTAATTATTTAGATTTATTTATAAATCCAAGATATACATATAGATACTAATATATTCATATATCTCTAGGTAAAGATAATATTCCAGAGTTGTTTAAAAATATTATAAATAGATTTAATCAAGTAATCAAATCAATACAAGACTCATTTGTTTATAGTAATAGTACATTTGTGAATCCAAACAGTACCAGACAAATCACAGCCACCTTGATTGAGCCACTCACATGGTTATCTTATTTGTTGTCTGAAATCAATACATTGATGCCATCCAAGAAAGCTAAAAAGAAAGAAGAACATCACGTTCAATTAAGAAACGAATACGAAGCTTTGATTCAAGTAGTTGTGGATGGTTGTGCTTCTATTCAACTTTTAATCACAGGTAAACAACTCGATCAACAATTATCTATTACCACAGATGACCAATCCACCGCCAAATACTACCAATTCATTGGATTAGACACCGCCAAACCACTCTCTGCATTATTAAATACCAACAATGTAGTGAAATCAATCCAAGACGACACTCGTCAATGTTTAAGTGAAATATCAAACTACCTAACCACCATGAAATCTCATTTTAATCAAATTAAATAAAACACATTTGTTGATTTGCTGATTTATATATCTCTATTTATTTATCTATATCTATTTACAATTGTTGATCTATCTGTACACTATTATTATTTATTGTTGTTGTTGTTGTTGTTAAAGATTTGTTGTTTGGGTTGTAGTTTTAAACATATTCCAAACAATATCTGTTACTCTTGTATTTTCACTACCTGAAACCTGTATAGAAAAGGGGAATGTCATTTGATTGGAAGAGGTTACTGGTGGAATTATTTTATCTTGATTTACATTTTCTATTATCTTTTGTACACAATCTGTGAGTTGATTAGCTAAATCTTGTGGTGCCATGCTAGGTACTAATACAAATCCAAGTATCCATTGTTCCCAACAAACATTCTCTGTTGAATTTGATGAAAAGAATGTAGTTTTCTCTCTCTTTTCATAAAATGAAAACCATATCTTTTAGTTATATAATAGTAGTAGTAGCGTACAAAGTAGTAGAGTTGTTAGTCTTTGTTGCTGTTAGCGTCTATTCATATAATATAGGAATCATACTTGATGTGCATTTTTAGATTTCTTTTTCATTATATTTGATAATAGCTCTTCAGATTTCTCTTCGATAAGTTTATTATTTATATCATCTATTTTCACATAAGAGAATTCTACACAATCCAATGTAACATCTTTAGGTTTAACATTACCTAAAGATCTCTGAAATAGTATAGAGTGAAGCAAACATTGTGTAACCTCTTTTAATTGTGAATATTCTAAATACTATAGTGTTTATAGTAATAATAGTAGTAGCGTGATTAATAATATAGTTAAATATACAATAGACACAGCAATAGCAATAACATACAATAGTTTTTAACGGATATTGATGGAAATTCATTTTATATAAATATAAATGAAAAAAGCAAATTTAATCAATATTGAAAAAAAAAAAAAAAAAAAAAAAAAAAGAATTAAAAATTTGAGAAATTAGATATTTGTTTCTGTATTTTCAATAAAATAAGTCCCATTCATTTATATGATTAATAAGTAAATCTATTGGAAGATTTTAATAAAGATCTTTGGACTACCTTGTTGTTTTGTATGACAAAGAACATTGAAATATTAGAATTTCTAGACTTCACATCTCCCAAATTTTGTATAAGATTTAATTTTAGGAATTAAAATATTTTCTTATTTATAGTGATTTAAATTTTTATCAAAACAAATGATAATTGGTGTAAAAAAAAATTGGTTTTATTTTTAATTTGGGATTGAAACCTTGTTTAGAAACAATACATCAATAGTTCAAATCAAAATTAATATTAATTAATTAGTTTTTCATAATTAAATATTAAATAGGTGTTTGTATTTCTTTATATATAAAGATACAAAATTACTGAGTAATTTGAAATTAATTTAAAAAACAAAATTTAAATGACTAAATTATCTTTGAGTGCAAATCCACCTAAAAAAATATATATTAATAAAGTGTTTTCATATTGAAAATATATAAAATAAAAAATATATACCATGGTTGATTATAGTAAAAATTACTTTGTTTGTAAACATGGCCATTTGATGATGCAACAAAACTACTATTAATATTGTCGCCAATAATTAAAGAATTGTTGGATGCATTTGAGGACATGTTATTGGATTTAAAAGTTGGTTTAAAGTTAAAATTGGCAATTGTATCTATTATTGTTAAAATAAATTATTAGTATCTTGATGAGGTGTAAATAAATTTAATTACAACATACTTAATATTGTCATTTTGGTATTTTTAGATTGGAAGACTTTTTTATAAATTAAATGATTAATAATTTGATTAAACTAAATCTTTTGACCTTTCTATTTATACGTTTTGCTTTTATTATAAATAAAATTAAAATTAAATAAAAAAATATTATTATGTTATTCAAGTGTTGCTAAAATTAACATCTAATTGGTTCTCGTTTCAAAAAAAAAAAATAGTTATACTACTGTTTCGAAACTGATTGCTGCTATCTTTTGTTATTGTTGGATGGGAACCATATTTTTTTTAGTTTTGGTATGATATTATTGTGATTTTGGTACCCCATCATTAGTGTGGTTGACCTCTTACCTTTTATTGGATATATGGTAATAATTTCTATACATGAAAATAAAATAGTGTGTAGGTGTGAGGGAATTTACCATAAACACCAACATCATATCATATATATAGACAGAGAGTAAATCTATCACTATTGTGTGTGAAGGTGAAGGTGAAATGAGTGGTGGGGTTGTGAGGGGGAGGGGATGGGGTAAATTGAATTATGTTTTTGTTATGTATAGTTTTGTTGAAAGAGAGGATAAAAAAAGTGGAAAAAACAAAAAGAGGAAAAAAAAATGCATGATCACTCTATACATCCCCCCATTCATATGATGTGGTTTGGACAAAATGTTTTCCCAACGCTCAGTGATAAAAAAGTAGTGTATTGTTAATATCCATTTGGGATCGATTTTTTTAAATCATTAGTCTCCTTTTATTTATGGTAAAGTAAAAATGAATGTAGTTTATCTGAATTGATAAGGGAGCAAATAAAATGCCTCCTTTTTTGGTGATATAATTCTATAACTTCATCATTCAAAAAGTTAATTGATTAAAAATAGATTTGGGGTGGTATAAAGGCAACAACAGCAACAATCAAACTGTATTAGGATAAATGGTATTCTTTCTAAAAGTGGGGTGTGAGTATTTTATCTCCACTAATGTTAATGATGATGATGGTGAGATATTGTTTTGTGTCTTTTAGGAAATAAAAAGGTGTGTGTTTGAGATGAGATTATAGTTTGAATTATACAATGAGCTTTTAAGGATACCGACAATCAAGATCTTGACAGATCATTATTCTATTTAGAATAGAATTCCCAAAATTGGTCTATTACATTTACATAATATGATATTGTTTCAAATAGGAAATACACACTCTATTTTTGCGCATTGATTGTTATAAGCAAATTGTGTGGTGATGGGGTGATGGTGGTGGTGGTGAAAAGATTCATTCCTTTTAAATCAATTTATTTTTTTGTATTCGTTCTGATTTGATTGTTGTTACGATTTGGGGGGAACAGTTTACCCACACCTTACCCCACAACAAACAAATTCTAATTACCCAATCCTATTTGATTGGATTGAACCCCCATTAATGATGGTTATTTATAAAGAGATGGAAATGACAATGAGATATAACTATTATTATTTTGGTGTGTGTGTGTGTGGGTGTGTGACACTGATGTGATATAAATATATTTATGCATTAATACACTACAAAGGTGTTTGGTTTTTTATGTAAGCGAATCAGTCTAGACTGTGTAGTTCTCTCAACAAATCATCATAAATGTTTAGACATGTAAATTATTATGTGATGATATAATAGTGATATAGAAATAATAATATTGTATTACATATATAAAGTGTAATAAATACTATTTGTAGTAGTTGTAGTAAAATTATCACATTCAATCGATGTCTGTGTAAAATTTCTCACAACGATATTGGATTCATAATTTGTCCATTATTAATAAATCTTTATTATTTTTAAGATTTAGATTTAATCAAAAAATATTAGATTTAGATGTCTGTGTTTTGTGTGTGTGATTTCCCTTATTGTAAAAACATGTTGACCTATGAAAAAATAAAAAAATAAAAAAAAATAAAAAAATTGAAAGTAAATTTCATCTGATTCGTGTCATTTTTTTTTTGCATTTACATCCAATATCTGATATTAACCCACACACCACATAGAGATATATAGCCATCATAGAAATAATATAGATTGAAATAATCAATAATAACAATAAAAAGTATATCACCTCTTTTGGACTGTAACGAATAAAAATGGATCCCTATCACTCTGCTACTCATCAAAGAAGATTAAAACAGATTCAGTAAGTTACACCACCTGATTACCCTATATAGATATACAATCATATATGGTTGAGAACAACTAGCAACAGAAATGATAACAAACTAATACATACCCTCAAAGAGGTCATTTTACTACACCTCAATCATTAAAGGTATTACCACAGTTTTCAATGAATTATAATAACAATAGGTCAATTATAATCAATATGTGGGATAAACTACTACTCTCTTCAAAGGTATGTGTATTTGTTATTATTATTGTAATATATCAAATCAATCAATGATGATATTAATTTCACATCACACAACCTAATTAGGTAGGGGCAACAGTTATACCACCTTTAACAGCTTATTATATATTTAAATTAATTAAAGGAAAACAACATATGAAATTAATAACAAACAAAGATATAGAGCTTATAATTAAAGAGATTAGTGGAAATGATATATTGGATAACTGTGTGAAATTGGCAGGAAAGGTGATTGGTCTATTTGGGGTATTGCAAATATCTGAACGAATGCAAACATATCTAGGCGTTAAGCTAACCTTTAGCAGAAGTTATCAATTACTTTTAACCCTATCTTCCATATTAGAGACAATCATGTCTTTTACAAAAATAACTCAAAAGTAAGAGATATTATTATTTATTTCTACACTTGATGCCAAAGGATTCATCCATCTCTAACAAAACTAATATAAAATAATACTCTATGTAGATGGGGCTTTGTGTTTTGTATAGTTAGTATTATTTATAGTTTAATTTACACGAGAATGTTGTATTTGACATTGGTGCATAACAGAAAGGTAGAAAGAATATTGTCAGTGACCAACAATGGTAAAACTCAGGGTGTGGCAATGAATATACCCGGGTTGGGTGCATGGGGATGTGTGGTATCAATAACTTTGTGGATATGGTTAAAGGAAGCTAAACGATTGGCTCAAAGTACTGGTGGTATTTTAACTATGACTGGATTCATGTTTTCATCAATAGCAGCAATCAGAGTTGGATTACGGGCTGCATCGACATCATTTCCAGGCCTAACTCCATTTGAAGGCAGTGCTGCTGTGGTTATTGCAATTATTCTTGGTGCCCTCCCTTTAATCCCCTATTGGTCCGTGTCGGAATGGTCACGTGCTCTTTTGTCTGGTTATTTATCAATTATATTTTCAATGATTATCAATTCTTATTTTGCATGGAGAAAACCTCATCCACTCCTTTAATCACCAATCAGTAATACGCTACCGATAATAATCATTTAGTAGTAAATGATTTGTAATATAATATAAACACACTACTTGGATAATAATAAAATTACTACCGCCGATACCACTATTATTGTTGTTTATTATTAGTTTAAAACTAAAGAGATAATATTATAGGTAAAACTATTGTCAACAACAATGTAGTTGTTGGAATTACAGTTTTACTAGACAATGAATAAAGTCTAACATTAATACCATAGTTGTCTTCACATTCACCGTCTTTTAGTGTATGATAGGATCTAGGTGAATAGTCATTGATACAATCTTGTTCAGAATTATAAGAAGACGAAACAAAACTATGGATATCATCGCTATATCTAATTCTAAAAAATAAAGCCGATCCAATTTCTTCGGAACAAGGAGAAAGAAATCTAGAGCATTCATTTACTTGATACTTGTTACACCAAGCTTGTCCATTACAACCCTGGTATTCACTATCTGTTTGATTATCACCCCCATCATTTGTTCTACAATACTGACAGTACAAAACACTTTCACTATTTATCAATTGAATCAAAATTTGAAATAATATTAAATAGACAAGTAATTCTATTTTTGTCATGATGTCTAATTAATTATGTGAGGAAAAAAAATGATAGTTTTGTATGTGTGTTCAGCCAATATTTTATATTTATATGTTTTCTTTTTTTATTTTTTTTTCCATATCAACAAGTATTTATACGCATAAAATAAATTAAAAAATAAAATAAAACATCAACTTGACTATTTTAGTCGGCTCTTCTATATATTGGTATTGAAGAGATTCATCATATAAATAAAAACAATCATTTATTTACTAATTTCGACCAAATGATCAAATTTGGTAAAAATAGGGTGTGTGGTGACCTAATTTAGGACAAAGCGTGAAGACAAAGAGAGTAAGCGATAATAATAATAATAATTAAATAATAGTATTTATTTTAACCTTGAGCTTCATAAGAGTTTGAATTGTGTTTTGGCACAAAACTAAAACTATCATTAACGGGACCAAGAAACATTTCAGATATTTTAATCCAATCAGATACTTTATTACTAGCAAGCAAAGTCTCCATCTCTGATCTACCAAAGAAATTGGGTGGTCTTTCGTTCATCTTGTGAATATATCCATCCTCTAATAAACCTGCTGGAATGTATCTGTGTGTAAATGAAAGCCAATTTAATAAAAACTTTCTAGTATTATCGACACCCTAATATTGGTATGTATTAGTATATGTAGGTAGATAATAAGAATAATAAGAATGAATAGGACTTACAATTTGATCAGAACCAAAATGATCTAAACCATAGTTGACATAATCTTTATACAAATCTAAACGTTCTTGGGGGGTGATATCCCACACTCTCTTTTCTTTGATCTCGGTAAAAATCCATGGTTTGATGAGGGCTCCTCTGGCGATCATAAGAGAAGAGACTTTGGAGGTGTCATAGATTTTAAGGGCGTCTTGGTAGTTTGATAGATCACCATTGCCAATCAAAGGAATAGGAGAGACCTCGGCACACTTTGCGACGTATTCCCAATTGGCCAAACGAGAGTAACGTTGAGCTCGAGATCTGCCATGAAGGGTGACAGCAGATGCTCCCCAGTTTTGGAGATTGGGTATGATTTTGTGGGCATTGGGCGAGTCTTCCAACTTGCCTATTCTCATTTTAATTGTGACGGGACAGGTGAGAATCGATGATGCACCTCTGAGAAGTTGTTCAATCTTGTTGGGACGGTCACAGAGTGCGGCACCAGCACCACTGTTGCACACCAAATCGATGGGACAGCCGGCGTTGATGTCGACAAAATCGCAGTCAACCTCATTTTCAATAAACTCTGCACAACGTAAAAAGGTGTCTACGTAAGCACCTGCCAATTGAATGCCAAACTTATCTTCAGAGGGATGACGTTTCATTAATGCCAATTCAGACTTTGTTCCCTCAACCATCTTTGTAGTGAAGGCCATCTCACCACAAGTAATGTCTACACCCAACTTTTTGCATATTCTTCTAAAGGGTAAATTACCAACAGTGGTCAATGGTGCCAAATATAATTGGTTCTTAAAGTCTATCTTTTTCTTTTCACATGCTTTCAAAGGTACTTCAATATGTATTTCAGTGCCTTCATGACTTGTTGTTGTTACTTTAATATTGTTGTTATTACTATCTTCTTGAACAACAGTAGTGGTGGTTGTTGTGGTAGTTGGTTCTTGTTGATTTGGTTTAATTTCATCTGTACCTGTAGCTGAAACTGTAGTGGTTGTGGTTGTTGTAGAGGTTTCACTATTATCAGATTTAATCTTTTTGTTTGGTCTATCTTGATCGAGGTCTTGATCAGTATCTTTGTTTTTACCTCCCTGTTTTCTTGGATTTAGTTTCTTTGCATTGATGCCGTGTTTCTTAAAGTACTCGTCACATCTTGTAAAAGGATACATATTCTTTTTCAATTGTAATTGAATGTCGACTGGAATTTCATTAATGATTTTCATATTATCAAACTTGGAAGCCAACTCTTGATTCACAATTGACTTGTTACCCTCGATATGATCCTTGCCAAATAAACATGCGAGACCAAATCTACATTTTCCATATTGTTCAAACAATATACATTTGCCAAGATTGGGTGGCTTTGATTCAAGGTATTTCTCAATATCATGACTATATTTACATGTATCTTGGGTGTCGCATTCACCACTTTGAATGATTTTTACACACAACTATAATAGTAGAGTTGTAGCAATATTAATGGTTTTGTTTCATTAATTAATCTATATATTGTTTAAAAAACAGTTCTGTTTTATGCTTACTTTATCTTCATTTTTAGGGAAATTAATTCTCGCTGCTTGTTTACCCTTTTTATTGTCTGTTTTTGGTGGCAATCTATCACTACGTTCAGTAATTGTAACTGGTAAAAGAAATTCTTGTTTAATACGAGCTTCACCTGCTTTTATAATAATTTCTGATGTTGATTTATCGTCTGTAGTGGTGGTTGCAGGAGTAGGAAGACTAGCTTCTTCTACTTTCTTATCATCTACACTATTGATAGTAGTAGCATCTGATACTGTCTCCATTGTTTTATATCTAAATCAAAAGATTAAAAAAAAAAGAGATAAAAAACGAAGAAAAAATGAGAAAAAATTAAAAATAAATAAAAAAAAAATAAAAACGAAGAAAAAATAAATTACAAAAAGTTTTTCATATGAACTTTAATTTATAGATTTTAAGATTTATTATGATTTGAAAGTTGGTAATACTATTAATTTAATCGATTAAATATTTAAATTAATTTTAGAGGCCTTATTTTTTACCGCCTTGTTTGTTTTTGTGTCTCTTGACCAAGAAAAGAGTGACGAGGACGATGGTGACAAGACCAAAGAAACAAGGGATAACAATGGCTGGAACCAACCATCTGATTCTGTTGTCTTTGTCGGATGGTACACCTTTGACTGTGACCTTGGACGAGGCACTTGATCCATTGACACCTACAACGAGATCATATTCTGTATCGTTTTCATATTCGTCGGTGATCTTGGCCAAGTTACATGTGATACGATTGTAATTTTCAACTGCTGGATTTTCACAAATAAATTGACCAACGGAAACAGAGAGTGGGTTGTTGAAACTGTATCCATCAATTGTCAAAACACCACCATCTTTGTTAATCTCGCTGACGCTATTGATGGAGGGTGGGGCATATGAAAAGAGGATTTGGTTTGGATTAGAGACCTCAACGCCTTGGTTGCTCACGACAATGTTACTGTTCTTTCCAGAGCCAGCAGGGAGATTGCAAGACAACAGGGTTCTATCGTCACTAACGGTTGGCTCTGTGCACTCTATTTCACCGACTTTGATGGTAGTGACACCGGTGGCGTTGAAAAAGTTTCCTCTGATGGCGAGGTTGCCACCAGCAGTAGAGATGGGATCGTGACCGCTGATGACGGTCTTTAATGGGAAGTTGAGAATATTGGATGGCTGGCTTCCGACAGAGATAGAGATGCTGCCTGGGTTGGCAGTCTCGGGAATGTGGAATTTGATATAATCTTGATCGTCGACGGTGGCTGGAACAACTTGGGTGTTGAAAAAGGTGATCTTGACATCACTCACACCACGGCCAAAGTTTGAACCCTTGATGATACCATAGCCAAAGTCTTGCTCAACAGTGTCAATTTTGGGAGGGATGTAGGAAAAGACACCTGGGGCAGTCATGCCATCGATGCTGAGGATGACAGTGTGGTTGGCACCAACACCGGGTGGGGCGTAACAAGAAACAGAGGTTCCCTTGGTGGCGTTGGCAGTTTGTGTGAAACCGGTGCAATTGAAACCTTGGTTGTCTTTATCTTTGAGCGAGGCCTTGGTTGGATCCAAAAATTCACCGACAATGACAATGGTGGAGCCTCTGGTGGCAGCCTTGCTGATGCTCTTGATGATTGGAGTGATCTTGAAAATAGAGGCAATAGATGTCTTAGTTGCAGAGATTTTAACTTGGAGCTTACCATTGACGGTGCTGGCTGGGAGTGTGACATTTAATTGAGTTTCATCGTTGCTGATAGCAGAGGACTTGATGCCAGCAGCACCATTGACAATAACTTCAGAGGTAGAAACCTCACCCAAACAGCTACCTGTAACAACAAAGAGATTTCCAATTTGTTTGATGCTGCTGATGGTTGGGAAACCATAAGAGAATTTTACAGTGGCTGCATCACTCTTGATAGAGTCAATTTCAACAAAAACATCCAAGTTGTCGTCGTTTCCAGCGGGCATATCGCAAACGAGGTGAGTGAAAACACCTTCTTGTGGATTGACTGGTTTGGCACATTCAGTGGTACCAACTGTTACCTTGACAACGGATGGAGTGCCGTCTTCCTTTACAGCGTTCAAGTATTTACCAGTGACAGTGACCTTACCACCCTTGTTTGGAACAGATGAAATGCCAGTGACTATTGGTTTAATTACGAGATCATAAGGAGCAGCAGATTTAATTCCGTCGACAGTGACTTCAATTTTATGGCTAGAGGTGGTGTTGGTGGGGTAACTAAAGACAAGCTTTTGGAAATCAGCACTGACAATGGCACCATTTACATCGACAAGAGCTTTACCATCAACGGTGATAGCAATGACACTGGCATTGTTGAAAAAGTTGTCACCAACAACACTAAATTTACCGTCGGCGTCCATTGTGTGAGAGGCAATGGTTGGGGCGGCAAAATTGATCGACATGGTCTTTTTGTCATAGGTAATATCAATCTTTCCAGTACCTGGTGGGAATGTGATTGAGTATTTGGTGTAATCGCCAGCATTGACCAAAGCTAAATTTAAATCTTCATTTTCATATGATTGACCATTGATCATGGCAGAAAAACTCTTGACAAGGGTGGGATTGATTTGTAAAAAGTATGCAGTAAAAGTTTGATTGGATCCACTGGTCTTTGGTGGTGCAAGGCTTTCAATGTAACCAAATTTGTCAAAAGGACTGCTCTTGGTAAGTACTTTACCAGCTGAAGTATATTTATAGATAAAAGTCTGGGCGTCCCAAAGTTTAACATAATTTTTAAATTCAAAGATACAATCTGGACTACAACTTTCAGGTGTCAATGTGACAGAAGTTGAGTTATAAAGGAATTGAATTGATTCCATTTTATCTTGGACAAATGTAAATCTTGTTACATTTTGACTTTTAATATCCACTATTGAGTAAAAATAATATTAGTATTTATTGTTGAGATTAAACATTAATTAATGAATTCATGAATCAAGGACTTACATGAATGGATAAATGATATTGATGTACATAATATTAAAAATAGTAATATAGATGATAGCTTCTTCATCTTTTATATTATAATTTTATCCAAGATTTATAAATATGTAGATAGATATATAATTTTAAAATGAAAAGTTAAGATGGCAAATGAAAATTTATATTTATGTTGATTGATTGAGTAGAGTTGAATATTACAAAAATTTGGTTTATTTCCAAAATAAATTACCATTTGTTAATTTAAATAAACAACCCTTATTTATTTTTTTTTATTATTTTTATATATGTGTGTGGATGGTGAGGGGGTATGTGGAGAATATGGTTCATCATCATTTAGATGGGTATGGAAGGTAATCGAGTAGCCAATTGGAGGGAGTAGTTATAAATAGTTTAACTTTGCAGTACTGTATAATGAAATTGGTATATTATATACTATACAATCATATCCTTAACACACGCTCACATGCACACAGATACCCCAATAGGGAATAATCATTTGTGTGTTATATATGTTTATTTACCAATGAATATGTTTTTTATTCAACTTCCTATACCACACAACATAATCATAATCAAAAGAGAGCATTGTATGTGTGTGGGGGGTGGGTGTGTGGGTGAGAGTGGTGTGTGTTTTTGATCAATTTGGAGTACAAATAAAAAAAAAAAGAAAAAACCTACCCCAAAGAGAGAGTATGTGAATAGTTTTGCAATTCCATTAATGTTGTTTTATGATAATATTTACCCTCTTTCCTCTTTTGTGTTTGAAATAAATAATGTATTTCTTAATTGAGATTTGTAGAATGTGTTAAAATGAATTCTTCATTTTCTATTTATAGATATAACTCTATACTATCAAAATAAATATATCAACTATGCATATTGCGTTACGGTTCCGATCTATTCTTTTAAGATGCAATCAAGATGCATGAAATCAACATGTTTGTCGCAGTTACTAATCAATTGAATTAATCTAAACGTTAAGAAGTTTATCAAACATAAAATAATGATAAACAAACAAACGTTATTATTCCTATTTGTTGATATGATAATACAACACAACCTTGACAACTATATAGAAAATCAATGATATTTTGTTCTTGTGTGTGCTATCTCCTTGAGAGGCTCTATTGTGGATCATTGAGTTTATTTTTGAGAGTGAATGAGAATGAGAGGTGTGTTAACTGTGTGGATCTGTCTTTGTTGCCTGTGTTTGAAAGGCTTTAACATTCATGCATCCAAATCTATGACAGTTGAAGGAATCACATTCTTTATTGGATGGAGTGTGTTGTGTGTGGGGGTATAATGTTTTTTAAAAAAATTCAAAGTGCCAAAAATGAATCTCGAGGGCCTCAGATAACGAGGGTACCCCCTAATCTATGTAGATATTTCCTCAAAAATGGATCTGTGATCCAAAGCCTGCGAAAAACGAATATATTATAATATTGATTATTTTAACAACACTAACACAATATTTATTTTAAATTTAATTTTAAGTTCTTTTTTTTTTTTTTTTTTTCTTTTTTTTTTTTCTTTTTATTTAATTACTGGAACACAACCTTTGTCCAACCAAGTACTGTGTTTATTTAAAGTGTATGCTCAACACTCTGATGAATCAATAGACAAAACTAAACAAGTTTATTAATTTTCGGGTAAGATATAGACACACACAACAAATCAATATATATATTTATATCTATGTACACAATTGTATTTTCATGATGCACCCACCCATGTTTTTTTTTTTTGTGCGAGATATATTCACACACAATGGGGGTTTCAACAAAACACAATTTACAATTGACACAAGACACACATACAAAGAATAAAAGGACGGTCGTCCCTGTTATCTAATTTCCTATCTATCCATCTCTATTAGGTTATAACCTTCTTAAACATCTGATAGATAAATATGAGTGTGGTGTGTATATATGTGTTATTCATCAATCAATCAAATAAATAACACACACAATGCATATAAGCACAGAAGCACAATCACTTGCCATATAAAAGTTTTTGTTTGCTGAGGTTGTTTTTCTTAGGAAGTTAAATTTTTTTTTTTTTTATTTTTTTTAATTTATAAGGAATGGTGGTTTTTTTTGAATTTTTTTT
>AJWJ01000452.1:0-20066 GCA_000277445.1 Polysphondylium violaceum
TTTATAATAATAATAATAATAATAATAATAATAATAATAATAATAATAATAATAATAATAATAATAATAATAATAATAATAATAATAATAATAATAATAATACTAATATAAATAACAATAATTCAAGCAACGACAACAATATATATACTAATCATAATGTAAATAATAATCAATCATATCCCCAAACTTTACAACAACTTAACAGTAAGACCCAACAATTTCATCAACAACTTATGTTCTATCATCAACAACAACATCAACAGTATCAGCCACCACAACAACAACAACAAACTAACCAACAACCACAATATCAAGCCCAGAACTCTCAACCTCAGACTCAACAACACTACCAACCTTATCAACAAAATAGATCACAACCACCAATTGATAAACTATCAACATTTAAAACTCTATTACAAAAAAACGATGATACAACAAATATAAAGACTGTTAGTCCTTTTAAAAACCAAAGTAGTTTTTGGAATCAATTGGAGAATGATCCAATCGTAGAGTTGTCTGAATCTAAAATATCAATACCCAAAAAGAGATTAGCTTTTGATGAAGAAGATCCAATATCAGATCATAGTGGTGGTACTAATAATGATGTCCAAGAAAAGAAAACAAAGATAGAAAACACTACCACCACCACTACCAGTAGTTTAAATAATAGCTACAATAAAGAATCGCCACCAAAATATAGAGACCAACATACAGTAGCTCCCCAATCGGCTGTTGGTAGTTTTCCACATTTACCACAACAGCAACAACAACAACAAATGCAACAATATCAACAAAAACTCCAACAAATGCAGCAACATCAACAAAGACTCCAACAAGAACAATTTAGACAAGAGCAAGAGTATCTGTTGAAAATAGAAAAAGAGGCTCTTATTAGGAAAACAGAACTTGAACAACAGAGACAAATAGAAGAACAATTACAAAAACAAGCTGAAAAAGAACAAAGATCTTTAAAGAAACAAAATCAAAAAGAAAAACACCAACAGACTATTCTCATATTTGATGATATTGATGATGACGATGATGGTTTAGTTCAAGATTTAACTAACTCTAAAAGTGGTAGTAATAGCAATAATAATAAACAAGATAAAGGTAAAACAACAAAAGCAAATAATAATCATAATAAACATACAGTAGATGTAGATTTAGAATTTGATGGTAACAAAACAACAAATAATAGTAATAATAATAATAATAAGAAAAGTAATTTTGTAGTAACACCACTCAAATCACCAGTGAAAACAAAATTATCATTTCAAGATGCGATAGATATTGATGATATACATCAACAACAAGAGATTAGTTATATTAGTACGAGTAATGGCGGCAATCCTAGTGCAGTTTATTTAAACAACACAGGTGGTAAAATTAAACCTAAAAGAAATTCATCGTTAGAGATTGTATTAGATTTTCAAATTATTGATAATGACAAAGTTGGTACAACATTCCCAATACCTCATCAAACCGACACTCATCAAATCATTGAATTCTTGAAAATGTATGGAGGCAAACGTAATCCTTTGGACGAGAATTGGGCTTTTACATTTGAGCAATACGAACAAATGAGTAATAGACTTAAAAAGCTTGTCACTTCCAATAATCCACTAAATGTTTGTGTCACGTATATACCCGAAGAAGTGTTTCTTTATCTTTTAGATCCTTGGAATGTTAAAACTAAGCCCATTAAAAAGAGTATTAATAACAAACAACAACCACAACAACTACAACAACAGAATAATGAAAACAATTACAACTCAAATAATAATAACAAGAATCCCATTGTCATAAACTCAAACAACAGCATAGATGTTGATATCACTAGAATACCTCAAAAACTATTTCAAACTCTTTTACCATTTCAAATGAAATCACTTATCTTTGGTATCAAAAAGAACGGTCGATGTCTAATTGCTGATGAAATGGGTCTAGGTAAAACTATTCAAGCTCTATCTTTGGCTAGTTATTATCGTCAAGATTGGCCTTTATTGAGTAAGTGTTTTTAAATATTTGGATGATCCCATCTCGTTAGGGTTACCTGTATTAACTATAATTTTAAAAACTTAGTTGTATGTCCAAGTTCGTTGAGATTATCGTGGTCAAAGGAAGTAGAGAAATGGTTTCCTGAATTGGTTGGCAATATCAGTGTTATCATGTCGGGTGAAGATAAAGCAGAGTCTATGGTAAACATTATTTCCTATGACTTGGTATCAAAGTTGTTGGACACGGAATTGATACCAAGACAGTTTCAATCAATCATTTGTGACGAAAGTCATTATTTGAAAAATGTAAAGGCAAAGAGAACGGAAAAGGTACTCAAGCTCATCAACTCGTGTAAAATTAGAATACTTCTCACCGGCACACCGGCATTATCGAGACCCATCGAGTTGTATCCACAACTGATGGCATTGGAGGCATCGATATTCTCGTCAGTCAATCAGTTTGGTCAGAGATACTGCAACGCATTCAAGGGCACCTATGGATGGGATTACAAGGGTAACTCTCATCTCCAGGAGCTGCATGTTTTGCTCCGTGGCGTCATGATTAGAAGACTCAAGGATCATGTTCTCAAAGACCTTCCAGCCAAACATCGTATGAAGGTCGTGGTTGATGTGCCCACAGAGATGCAGAGAGCGGTGGGCGATGTGTTTTCAAAGTCAAACAAACTGTCGATGCTTCAAAATGGATCGGCAGATAAAGAGAAACCAACGATCATGAAGCTCTATCAAGAGACGGGCAGGGCCAAGTTGCAGTCGTCGTGCGACTATATCGTTAGCTTGATTAAAAAGAAGGAAAAGTTTTTAATCTTTGCCCATCACAGCGATATCCTGGACGGACTCGAGCAGGCTATTCAGAGTACCAAAGCACGATACATTAGAATCGACGGCAGCACACCGCCTGTGCAAAGACAAAACTATGTTACACAATTCCAAAACACACCGTGTCAAGTTGCACTCCTCAGCATCACTGCCGCAGGCACAGGTCTCACACTGACTGCATCGAATCTCGTTGTGTTTGTCGAACTCTATTGGACACCTGGTGTCTTGCGTCAAGCTGAGGATCGTGTTCATCGTATTGGCCAAGACAGGGAAGTCTACATTCACTATCTCATCGGTAAAAACACTTTGGACGACAGAATATGGCCAATCATTTGCAACAAATTGGAAATCTTGGGAGAAACCTTGGATGGCCAAGAAGAGATATTGCATACGAAGAATCTTGATCTCAGAGGTTTAGCTCCTGGCACAAACAAGATTGACTCTTATTTTAGCAATGGTAAATATAATAACAATGTCATTGATTTGGAATCAAATGATGAACTTGTATTTTCAATGATAGGCGATGATCCAACTATATCACAGTATTTTAACAATAAGAACAACGATGATGAGGATGATGAAGATGATGATGAAATTAAAAATAAGAAAAAGAAAAAGAAAGATAATAATAATAATAATAGTAATGGGACAACAACAACGACAACGACATCATCTTCTAGAAAAGTTAATCCAAATATGATAAATATGAAAAACTATTTTAGTAGCATGAGCAATAACAATAGTGTAAATAATAATAATAATAATATAAACAATAACAATATTATAAATAATAATAATAATGGTATGAATAATAACAATAGTGTCAATAATAATAGCAGCAACAATTTAAATAATAATAATAATAATAATAATAACAATAATAACCAAACAAAAATCAGTTCATTCTTTTCTAAAATAAATAATCGAAATCTGTAATTAAGTTTAAAATTTATTCTTTACAAAAATTATCTATATACTACTAAGGGTACATAAATTTAATCAGTTATTTTCAGTCTTTCTTGTTGCTCTAACTTTTTTGGTACTCTTTTGAATACCTAAAGATTTTTCAACTTGTTTAAGATCAACTTTGTCACCAGCGGTTCTTTTAGTTTTAAAAAGGGGTTGAGTTGCTGTTTTGGTTTTTGCAACTTTAACCTTGGTTTCTTTGGTTGAGTCGTCTTTGCTTGCTGCTTTAGGACGACCGGGTTTCTTTTTCTCTTTGTTTTCTTGGTCTTTAAACTCTTCTTTAATCTTTTCTTTGGTGTCATCAGAGACTGTGTATGAATATTGATCGACGTCTACTTTTTTAGATTGACTGACACACTCGTTGAGAAACTCTTCTTTGACAATGGGTAGGTTAAATCTGATGGCGTGTTTGACGGGTTTTGTGAGATCGTTAAAGTTTTCTTCAGTGGCAAGGATATGTGTGACATCTGAACTGCAGCAATTGAGTGATACTTGTCCTCCCAACGATTTAATCTTTTTCTTTAGGTCCACTTGGCTGACTGAAAACGTCCCTGTTATGCTAAACACACAATCTTTTAATGTATCCAAAGTTGGCTTTCTCATTGTATCTATAAATATATATATCTATTATTATTTGTTTAATGTGTGTCTATAATTATTTTAAAAACTTTTTTCTCTTTCGTCCGTTGATTTTTTTTTAATTTTTTTATTTTACGAAAACTTTTGAAAAAATTAACGGTTGAAAAAAAAATCTTTGCCCGTTTCCATCTGGCCTCCCAGTTAAATCACTCGTTTTGTTGGCGATTAACGTGATAGAAAATAAAAGAAAAAAGAGTTTATTTGATTTCGATGGATTACTGTGCATTAGCCTTTATTGTTTAGTTGTTGTTGGTGTTGTGTCCGGATAAAATTTCCAAATCAATAGTGAACCAATGAATGTCAGAAAAGTGGGGACAGAATCAATGAGGAAATGTGCACCGGGGAAGTAAATGGGTGCTTTGGGTGAAATAAAATATGCATATATATTTTGTGTGACCAATGCACCTGCAAGATTAGCAAGTGATCCAACAGATACCACACCCGTTAAAATTGAGCCTGTATGAATGAATGAATTGTTAGTAAAAGGAAAATAAGGGTCGTCCCACTTTCAAGTAAAAGTGAAAAAGTAATATTTACCTTGAATTTCAGGTGGTGTTGATTTTGAAATAATGGCTTGAGTTAGATTTAAAATTACAGATCCCATTCCACCAATAAATCCACATGCTATCCATATATATTGGTTGACTGCAAATGCATAGACTACACGTATAATTGCACTAACTAGAAATGAAATTGAAATTACTATTCTATCAGCTATAGTAGAGATAGTCGTATGATCTTGTTAGTAATAATTATTAAATTTAGTCGGTAAACACTTACAAAAGCGTCTAATAGCCATTGGTAAAAGAAATACACTATAAATGATAACCATTGCGCCCAAAAACGCGATATTATAACTATTTTCAACTGGGCCCCAGCCATATCTTAATGCAGTGTAGTAGTACATGGTTGTAAGGACATCTTCAACAGTAAATGAAAATACTATATATAGACATGTCACAAATGCAACATATTTACTTGATCCAAATAGTTTAATAATCGATTTAAATGGATTGATTGTCTTTTTAGCACTCTTTGCCTTTAATTTATCCTCTTCACTTCTAAGAAGAGTAGATTCTTTCATAAAAAATAACAAGATAAATCCAATGATAACTAAAATATAGACTAAATAAAGAGGAGCAGATGTACTAATCTTCATTGCAAATCCTCCCATCAATGGTCCGATTACAATACCTGTGCCAAGGGCAATACCAGAGATAGCAAACACTCTTGGTCTCTCTTCTTTGGTTGTAAGATCAGAGATAAAAGATAAGACTACTGCTGAGTTTGCTCCCGTTAATCCACATACTGTATGTCCAATAAAGAATAAAACTAAATTTTCAGATTTATAACTAATCAATGCACATGTTACATCAATTGCTATATTTAATAATTAATATTCATAAAATTAATGTATATATCTATCAAAGTAATTACCCAATAGAGTCAAGTTTAACATAAATATTTTTTTTCTTCCATATCTATATAGATTATTATTAGGACATATATCACTGAGTATTAAATAATAATTGTAATTACTTGTCTGATAAAACACCAATTAAGGGACCGAAAACAAACACCATTAAAAGAGGAGATGCGTCAGTTATGCTCTTCATATGAGTGGCAATGGCTTGGTTCTCTTGAGGGGTGTTGTTTGGATGCTTATAATTTGCATATTGTGAATACATGGTGGGTATAAAAAGTGAAAAGATAAATGCACTCATCACCATAACTGACCAGAGACAAAACACCAGTATTATATCTTTAAAATACTTTGGTCTTCCTATACTTGTCGCTGCTTTAACTGAATTTATATTGTCGTATTGATCGTCAAACTCGTCCTCGTCCTCTTGATCCAAATAATCTTTGTTTTTTATCCAAAGACTATGTTCATCGTCGTCTGTGTAATGTTCACTGCTAACATTTTCTTCATCCTTTGTATAAGGGGTAAAGGTAGCACCGTTTTCTTGAATCATTGATTCATCTGTATCAATCATATTTTATCCCTATCTATTAATTATTATTACATGAAAAGTAAACTAAAAGAACAACGCAAAAGTGTTTTTTATTCTATGCTCATTCATTGTTTATCCTGGTATTCACATGTCAATTTATATATAAATTATATAAAAATATAACCAAAGTATATAACCTAAAATATGTCATCTTGAGCCCAAAAAATAAGATTCGCGATCAAATTCTAAAAAGGAAGGTTTTCTTTTTTTTTTTTTTGTTTTTTTCAAATAAAAAACAACACTAAATATTTTCAACAGGATTTGATATAAAATTTTTATAATACATTTAAAATCTATTCTTCTTGTATTTGAACTTTTTGAAATCCCTTATCCATTTGTTTAGCAGGATAAAATTTCCAAATCAAAATTGAACCCAAAAATGTAAGAAAAATAGGTATAGAGTCAATGAGAAAATGAGCACCGGGGAAATAAATAGGAGCATTGGAGGAAATAAAATATGCAAAAATGTTTTGAGAGAATAGTGTACCTGCCAAAGCTGTTAGAGAACCAACTGATGCTACACCATTTAGAATTGTTCCTTGGATTTCAGGAGGAGTTGATTTAGAAATAATTGAAACAATAATCATTAAAATTACAGTTGGAAATCCACCAAATAGTCCACTAACAATCCAAATATATTGATTAGAGGCGAATGCAAAGATGATATGTGCAATTCCATTCATAAACAATGCCGTTGATATTACAGCTCTTTCAGCTAAATTAAATTATATAGTTTACAATGTTAATGTTAAATATTTAGCCTGTAAAATTGATAAATAGTTACATAAATATTTTAGGGCAAAAGGTATAATTAAAGAACTATACACAACAATTACAACCCCGAGATATGCAATATAATAAGCATTCTTTTCTGGTGACCAATTATATCTAACTTCAGTGTAATAATACATGGTGGACAAAAGATCATCAGATGCAAATGCAAATATGACATATAAGCCTGCCACTAGTGCTACAAATAAACTTGATTTAAATAATCTAGCAATTGCTTTAAATGGATTAAATGTTGTTTTGACTATTGCTTTACCTTTTTCTCCAAGATATATAGACTCTTTTAACAAATATAATAAAACCAACATTACTGCAATTGTAAAATAAATAAAATAAATAGGTGCCAAAACATTGAGCTTCATTGCAAGGGCAGAGAGCAAAGGCCCTCCAATGAATCCTACCCCCATTGCTACTCCACCCCATGAAAATACTTTTGGTCTTTCTTCGATGGTGGTCAAATCAGAGATTGAAGAAAGAATGGTGGAACCCACACAACCTGTTAACCCACAGATGGTATGTCCAATATAAAAAAATATGATACTATTGGTCTTGAAGCTAATAAATGCACTAGATACATCAATAGCAATTAAAATTATTTGAAATAATAAAATCTTTTTTCTACCATATCTATATGGATTTTTTAGATTAATTTAATTTCAAATATTTGATTCTATTAATCAACACTTACTTATCTGATAAACCTCCTAGTAACGGACCAAAAAAGAATACCATACACAAGGGTGCGGCATCGGCAATACTCTTTAAATGTGAAGATTTGGATTGAATCTCTTTTTCTGATAAGTTGGGGTATTTAAAATTTACATAATTTGTAAACATTCCAGGAATAAAAATGGCAAACAAAATATTATACATCAAGAAAAAAGTTAAAATAAAATAAATTAAAAGAATATCTTTTAAATATTTTGGCCTTGAAGATATTGATTTGTTTGAGTTGGGTCCTTGTTCATTATCTATCATAAAATATCCTCCTTTACTATTTTTTAAATTATTTTTTTGTTGAGGAATAAATATTTCTTCTTCATATTTTACATCTGATACTAAAACAGCATCACCTTGACTATTCTCCATGTCTTTTTATATTTAAAAATATCTTTTATTAATTATCACTGTAAAAGAGTATTTTTATACTCTTTGGTTTAATTCTTTTACAATTTTTAAAAATATCACCAACTTTATATTTAGAACCCATAGAACCTGTGTCCTAAAAAATTAAAAAAAGTGCACTTTTTAGCAGACTTTTTTTGGGTGGGAATTTTTCTTGTTTTTTCAAGTAGAGGTCCTAGGGTGTAAAAGTCTCTCAATAGTTGTTTATGTGGTGCGTATGTTTATAATTGGATATTTAGAATAAATTAATTTATTCCTCTTGAATATTAACACGAGAAACTTTGGGTGGTACTTTTTTAATAGTTGGATCAGGATAATATTTCCAAATCAACATCGAGCCTAAAAAAGTGAGGAAAATAGGTATAGAATCAATAAGGAAATGTGCACCGGGGAAGTAAATGGGTGCTTTGGGTGAAATAAAATATGCATACACATTTTGTGTAACCAAAGCACCTGCAAGATTAGCAAGTGATCCAACAGATGCTACACCTGTTAAAATTGATCCTGTAAGGATATAAATAAATGAATTGTTAGAAAAAGGAACTAAACTGAACACTATGTAAAAGAGATGATCAAGTCAATATTTACCTTGAATTTCAGGTGGTGTCGATTTTGAAATAATGGCTTGAGTTAGATTTAAAATTACTGATGCAAATCCACCAACAAATCCACATGCTATCCATATATATTCATTGACTGCAAATGCATAGACTACATGAATAAGTGCACTAATTAAGAATGAAATTGAAATTACTATTCTATCGGCTATATTCAAGTAATGAATGGTTCTCGTTAATATTATATCAATATAATATGGTGATCAATATAAACACTTACAAAGACGTCTAATAGCCATTGGTAAAACAAATACACTATATAAAATAACAATAACGCCCAAAAATGCGATATTGTAAGCATTCTGTGTAGGACCCCAACCATATCTTAATTGAGTGTAGTAGTACATGGTTGTAACGACATCTTCAACAGTAAATGAAAATACTATATATAGACATGTCACAAATGCAACATATTTACTTGATCCAAATAACTTTTTCATTGATTTAAATGGATTGATTGTCTTTTTAGCACTCTTTGCCTTTAACTTATCCTCTTCACTTCTTAATTGAGTTGGTTCATCCATTACAAATATCAATACGAATGATAAAATAACCAATATATAAACTATATAAATTGGAACGAGAATATTAATCTTCATTGATAGTGCGCCTATTATAAAAAATGAGTTTTAATATATTAATAATGATAAAAGTAGTATCGCTATAATTCAACAATTGTAACCTTACCTAGTAATGGACCAACAATAATTCCCATACCCATTGGAGCTCCCAAAAATGTAAATATTTTACTTCTTTCTTCTAAACTAGTAATATCGGATATACTTGATAACAAAGTAGCAGGAATACAACCTGCAATACCAAATATAGTGTGTCCGAGATAGAATAATATTAAATTGTTGCTTTTAAAACTAATCAAAGCACATGTTATATCCAAAGCTACACAAACAAATGATATAAACAATGTTTTTTTTCTTCCAAATCTATTTTGAAAAGGAAGGAGAATTGAGCATGGTTAGCCATTGTATTGTTTAACCATAAAATAGAAAATTACTTACTTGTCTGATAAAACACCAACTAGGGGACCAAAAACGAATACCATGACATATGGTGTGGCATCGGAAATACTCTTTAAATGAGTTGCATAGGCCAGGTTTTCAGCGATTGTATTGTTTGGGAATTTTTTAGAGGTATAGATGGAATACATTGTTGGAATAAATACAGAATATATAAATATAAACATGATATAGGTTGATAATAGCCCAAATGAACATAAAATATTCTTTAAATGTCTAGGTCTACCACCACTTTCTTGTTTTTGTTGATCTTGATTCTCTATAATACTATATCCATCCTTACTTCTGCGTATATTTCCATCCTCGATCAATATGTCATCGCTATCACTATCACTATCACTATCATCTCTTACAATGCTAGTGATGATTGCATTTCCTCCTGGGCTTCCTCTGATATGGTCATCCTCCATATCATCATATACATTTTGGCTAATCATAACTACACTAATAATACAAATAATACAAATAATACAAATAATACAAATAATATAGTAATAATAATAATACACAAATCTCTTTGTTTTTATAAATCTATTTTTTTTTTTTTCTTGAAGGAGATTAGAAGTGATGGGGAAAAGGTGTTGTTGTGATTGATGATTAAATAAATAGAATGAATAGTTCCTTATCTCTGCATTTCACCAATCTCAATGTAACCAATGTAGATTTATAAATATAACCACAGTTTTATTTTAAACTCAGACAGACTTGTACAAGACATTCATCATTGGGATGCACAGCCTTATTCCCAAAGAATGGGCTAAAAACATTGTTCTTTTTTTTTTTTTATTTTTTTATTTCTAAAAAAAAACTGACACTACAGGCATCATATGATTTCAGTTCCAAAACAAGAAGTTTTTTAAAATTTCATGAGATATTTTTTTTATCCAAAACAACTACAACTACTTTTCTTGACTCTGGTAAGAAGATTATTTGTGAATAAAAAAAATCTCAAGAATTTTATCATCCTCCGAAAATGTCAAAAAACTTTTTCATAGAGCTTGGTAAAAAAGGAGACATTGGTGATATATTTTTGGGGATTTGTTTCTGGTTAGATCGAGAAATATGGTATTCAGAATTGATAATTTGTTTTAAAAATAAATTAATTCGAAATTCGCTAAAATTTCATCGTAGGGGATGTAGCTCAGATGGTAGAGCGCTCGCTTAGCATGCGAGAGGTAAAGGGATCGATACCCTTCTTCTCCACTTTATTATTAAATTTCTTTTGTCGGGTTACTTTTTTTTTTTGACTTTAAACCGCCCCCTACACGTCCACAATGTTGTGTAATGCATTACCGTTTTTGGAAATAATTCAATGTCTTTTAAAATCGGATTTATTATCTTTATTTTGTCTAATATGTATGTGTACTAATAATACAATGATTAATATCAATATATATTAAAGTTGTAATGCCAAACGGATTCCCTTTTTTGGAAACAATTCAATGTCTTTTTAATATCGGATTTATTATCTGGAATATCCTAAAATAGAACAATAGTTTTTAAATGCTAAACTATAAAAGATAAATTTAATCCAAATAAACTTCAGTTGGTGTGCACCCTCTATAACATTTATTTATGTTTATCTTTATTTTATCTAGTTTATATGTGTACTAATAATACAATATATTAATCATTGTTTCCTTTATTTATCAGAAAGAGTACTGAAGCTATCATTGTTTAGCTCAGATAAATAATAGGTAACCAGAATATCCTTGATATTTATTCTACCCCGAATACTTGAGTCCTACTTTTTTCTCATAAATTTTTATGATAAAGTCTGTTTAACGAAAAATACACACCCCAAAAAATACTTTTTAAAAGGGGAGATATATTTCAAAAAAGACAAACCTAGAGTAAAAGTACTTTTATGTTTGATCTTAAAGATAGTGGTTGGGTGGGCATAAACAAATTAAAATTGTCGTCAAAATAACTGAATCTACAATTTTTTTTTTAAAATTAATTTTGACTTTTTTGATTATGTTCCAATGCAAATTTAAAGGTTTTTTTTTTTCAAACAATTGTTTTTAATTTTTTCATTTTTCAGATTTGGTCATTCCAACACTCCCAATTTGTGTGGTCTTTTCATCACATGTGATATCCTCAAACACAACAACAACAACAACAACAACACACACATGCTATCTAGCTTTACAATTTTTTATTTGTAATCATCGATAATAATAATATGGATAATGTTTCATTAACAATCACTTTTTTTGGTATGTGAGCATTTATACATTAATTGATCATTGGTGAGGATGTGCCCGAACTAATATTATAATTATTAGTGATTTTTATGATAGTTGCTTGTATAGGTATAGATATATTGAGAAATAATAAAGCTTATCCTCTATCCCTAAGATATAGATGTCGTAGATTAATCAACTGGTTTCTTTTAGCCGGTTGTTATTGCGGCATGTATATAGCAAGATATAATGTATGTGTGATACAACACGCCAGTATTAAATATTTGAATTTGACCTTAATACTCAACAACAAACTATAGGTTACGTTTATCAGTCAAGGTATAATTAAATCACAAATCGATATCAATGATACAGGCTATGGGATTGTGTTGACAATAGGATATTGGGTATATATGTTTGTTAGTCCCTTTACTGGTGCCATTGGTGATTATTTAGGTCCAAAAAAAGCAGTTTTAATTGGTATTTTTGGATCTGGTATTGTAAATATATTGGTTGGATTAGTTTACCTCCCATCAGATCATGGCACAGAGGAATCCAATTTTAGGTCTATATCAAATCATATACCATCAGTGTTTATTTTCTCCTTGTTTTACTCAATCAATTTTATATTTCAATCGTTTGCAACTGGATCGATAAACAAAATCAATACAACATGGTATAAAAAATCTGATCTTGGCATTTTCAGTGGCTTGTTTGGCGCCATTATATCTAGTGCCTATTTCTTTACCTACAACTATGGTGATTCAATCATTAATTCATCATCCATTGATTGGCCATTCATATTTATTCTTCCAGGTATATTGCTGTTGATATTTACAGGATTAATCTTTTTCATAGTTTCAGAGAACCCACCTATCAAATACAGTAGTCATGGATCAGATAATGAATTGATTGATCTTCATCATAAACTATCAATTCAAGATCAAATGGAATCTAATCAAAAGGAACAACAGCAGCAACTATCATTGACAATATCAAGTAATGAAATAGTATCTGATGAAGAGGAGGATGATCATCATAGTTTTATGACTACAAATGGTGATGATGATGGTGCAATTTTAATTTCAAAACAACAACAGGAAATTGATGATATACTAGACACTCAACCATTAGCTCCTAAACTCTCTTTAGTTTCAAGATTAAAAATAATATTTAAAGATATAACAACAAAAGAAAACCTAAAGCCTCTAACGACTAAACAAAATATCATTAATTTGGTTTGTTTATTTTGTATTGGATTTGTTAAAGAAGGTTTATTATCATGGTTTGTTTTATTTATATCTCATGTAAGTTTAGATTAATATAATTGGTAAATAGTAGTATTAACTTTAAAACTATCTAATATAGACATTTTCAAAATATGAACAAGATAATCCATTTTTTACAATATGCTCGGCACTGGTTACAGTAGGAGCCATGACTGGAGGCATTCTTTGTGGAGTTATTTCAGATTATTTCTTTAAGTCCAAAAGAACACCAGCATTGTTTATATTTTTCACCATTTTAAACTTTTCAATTATCGCTTTATATTTTGTTAAGAGTCCTATACTCTTTATATTTATACTCACGATATGTTTTATTACTATGTTTGGTTCAACAAATGCAGTCACAGTATTGGCTGTTTTGGATTTAGGCACAATGAAGAATGCCTCTATGTTTACAGGTCTCATTACCTCTGCGCAATACCTCTCATCAGGGTTTAGCGGATTTATACTTGGTATTATTGTCAAACACGGTTTCGGGTACTGGATCTTGGCCATGATACCATTCACAACTGTGGCCACTCTATTCACTGGTTATAATTCAATTTCATCCATGAAAAAATTGTTTAAAAGGGGGTCAAATAAAAATTTCAAGATTATAAGGTAGTCTTTCCCCAAAGGTAAAAAAAAAAAAAAAAAAATTTGAAATTAAGACCCGACACCAATTTTAGATATTTTTGAATGGAAAGTACTTCGAGACCGCTGTGACGTTTTTTTTTTTTAACTAATCAAAAAATTAAGAGCCACAACTTTATTTTGAACTAACGCCAAAAGAGAATGAATACTCCTTTAAAATATATCCTGCTACTGGGTATCAGTATTTTATTCGGGCTGTATTGCACTGATGCACAGCAACAAAACATCCCAACAGTGGTTAAAATTTATGAAAACCCCTCTGTGCAATCTAGTAGTCCCCCATATGATTGTTCTAGATCTATAATGGTATTGTTGGAGCTTAATGGATTCGATATAAAATCTTATGAATTGAAAAACTCTACATATGCACTCATACGAATGGTTTATCTTGTACCAGTTTCATCAAGCCTCGCTCCTATCTTAATTTTAAGAGACACAATCAACACTGAAATACAGATTAGTACAAATATTACATTAACTTGTGATGGTAAGTTTTATAAATGTTTTATTTTAATAACACAACAATACAATATTAACTTAAAAAAATTATAGCGTTACCTTTTCCTCTAGAGATGAAAGAACAAATTATATATGCGCCCCTTACCTATTATCAAGATTTTTATTATCTTTCTTATAAAATCAAAGGAGTGGGCGGTCCAGAAGGGACAACGATTTATCTAAAAGAGGAGTATAGTTTCTTTGTAGACACCCCACAATATATATATAGAGCTATAAAACCTGGTTTTGATCCCTCATTAATTACAAGTACCAGTGGAAATACAAAACTGACCTATTCTTTGACAGATAGTTTTAATAGGACAACAAGTTTTACAATTCCAACATTTTTTCAAGATTATCAATCACCTGGTCAAGTTAAAGATATCTGGTTTTATCCATTATCAAACAAACTATCTTATGGATTAATCCCAATTGTTACAATGGAGGTAGAGGGTAATCTTGCCATTCCATCAATTAAAAGAACTTTAGACGGTTTTCCTTTCTCTTATTATCAATATCTCTATCCAGTTTCAAGGTTGAACGGGAAAACGCAGTATATAGCTGCATTGAAAACTCAATTTATTTATAATCAGACCATAACACTTGGTGTATTTAATTCGCCATTGTCAAGAAGGACCAAGGTATTTAATATGACACTTCAAGATGACATCACTCATGGTAATGAGTCTGCCACATACACAATGATTGATAAAGCAAAAGCCTTATTTATTGTAAACTTTAAATTACAAAATCTTCAAAATAGGAGTCCAGGTGTTGATTTTTACATTTCAAATAATGGAACAATTTATTCCGAGAGATACGGTATTGGTAAAGGAACAGAGCTATCTTATGAATTTACTATTTCTAGTTTAAAATCATATCAAGATAATGTTTCATTTGGTTTTGCTGGTAGACCATCCCCAACAACCCTTTCAATTCCAGTTCCAAATGACAACACCCCACCACAAACTATTGATATTACAATAGAAAGGTTACCCCAAGGCGAATTGCTTTTCAGGGTCCATGCCATTGATGACTTGTCTGGCGTAAGTGAAATAGAATTTAGTCAAACAGGCACAAAATTATCACTCGCAAATTTGGTATCAGGAACTCCTTTAGATGGAGTTTTTGAAATAAGAGCAAGAGTAACCGCCATTGGTGATTCTGTTGGTTATTCTATTTGTGATAAAGCTAATAATTGTAAATCTTCAAGTAGTTATCCACGCCCTTTTTATACAATTGATAAACTAGTACCAACCGTTCCCGATTATGATTCAGCCGACGTTGAATATACTCACTTTAGCTTTGAACAAAATAATTTAGATTTATCGACATTTGGTGTATTTAATACTGTTTATTTAAATTCTACGAATGTAAATTTAAACTCTGTTCCAATAATATCAATACAATTAACAAAAACTGTTGGTTTATTTGAAGCCTCTCAATATGATACTGATAATATGATGGAATGGGATCCAGAAAAAAAGTTATTTAAAAAAACCTTTTTTGTCCCACCCAGATTGTTTAAAGGAACTGTTGAATATTTGATTTTCTATAAATCAAAAACAATCTCTTCATCTCAAATGTATCAAAAATTCAAAGAGGCATCAGAACTAAGAGTATTAGATTCAGAAAATCCAGATGAAATGCCACCAATTGTATCAAGAATAGAATTTAGTCCCTCAAGTCTAACAATAAACTCAAATCAACAACAAACAATTATATTAATAGTAGATATTGAAGATCCTATCAATGGTTTGGACTATGGATCAATAAAAATTGGTACAGATTATGATTCATTCATTGGATACTCTTTTGATTTTAAACCATCAGATGCAATTAATAAGGATCCATTTTTTGGGACCTATCATTTTAAATTCAATATTAATGGTAATTGTAGATCTCAAAACTACTATATCAAATCAATATCTTTGGTAGATACCTCTGGTCATCAATCAAATACTTTGGGAAATATCATTAATCCATTATTTAAACTTTATGACTCCACCTCACTTTATTTACCTGTCCAGTGTACAATTCAATTGGATTCAATACCACCCGTTATAAAATCATTACAATTCTCTAAAACTATTTTCAACAACAATAATTTACAAAGAGGCTACAGTATACGTTTAACAACTCAAGATGATATATCAGGCATCTCTCTTCGTCATAACCCAATTGTATTCATAGAGGCTGATGATAATGGTTTTGATCAAGTTGAAATGAAATTAGACTCTTATGATTCTAATTCAAAAACAGCCAATTACTATGCAACATCAACACTTGCATTTAATCTTGGATCTGATACAGGCTTAATTGTGTCAGTCTATGGTCTATATGATAATCATTTAAATACAAATGGTTATTCGGCCGAAGATTTAAGATTGGCCGGACTTTTATCATTTATAAATACTACTTTTGTTAGAGGTCCTGTTATAGAGGATGCAAATCCAATCTCTAGTTTGGGCGGTGAATTATACTTATTTGGTAAAAACTTTAAAGGAACAAATGTATTTGCAATGATTGATTATCTGGATGGCCAAGGATATCAAACAACTAGACTGTTTTCTAAACACACAGGATCATCATTGTCAATTGTAGGCGTGATTCCAAAAAGCAAATCATTCTTTGTCAAGCTGTCATCAGATGCCATTGAATCAAATGAATTTTTAGTTATTCCAGTGCCAGCCATAGATGAAAATGTAAACTTTTGTTTTGGTAATCCTGTTTGTGGTGGTCCAGAAAAAGGTTATTGTGCCAGTAAAATAGCAGGTTGTGTTTGCTTTGAACCATACTCTGGTATTTCTTGTAGCAACAAAAATATAAACACAGACCCCAATGTACAAAACAAACCAGATATTGATAATGAGTTTGATATTTTCAAATATAAAATATCTGTCCTTAGGATCGATGAAATGGATATAAACTCCAAAGCTATCAAATCACACCCACTTTCAGATTGGGTATCTAAAAACGTCAGTACAACTACAAGAAAAGAGTATCAATATTCTACCGAGATCAAAAACAATGATACCCCAACACCCATTGATATCAATATCATCTTTTTTGACAAACTAGAACAAGTTATCTTTGCCAACAATGAATATTATATGACACCAAACTCTATCAAATACATCATTTCACTGGGATCCTATTCTTTCTCCAGTTCATTAAATACTCTCCAACTAGTAATGGCAACAAACTTTACAATCAATTCAAATGAAACCTGCTCATCGGTATCTGCTGGTAACTCATCACTTACATCGGAATACTTTAAATTCAAAGTAAATGATGGTTATTTATATTCAAGATTTGTTAAACTTGGTGTAATCGATAAAAGACCACAACCAATTATTAATGTAATATTACCATCCAACGATGAAAAAGAATCTAATAATCTATTTTCACAAATTGGTATTCGTATACCTTTTTACACTAAAAATGCTCTACTTGATCCAGATTTCTCTGTTTTAATAGATTCAAAATCTGCCAAAGAAGAAGAAAACTCTTTTTGTGGAAAAAATATTGATGATCAAGATATTCATCAAAAGAGATTAAGTACAGGTGCTATTATTGGTATTGTTTTCGGATGCGTCGGTCTAGTCGCCATTGTAACTATATCGATTGTTATTTATATTAATAGAAGGAGAATTATGGTTCATTCGATTAAATTAAAAAAGTTTGTAAAGAAAAATTAAACTTTATTTATTAAAATATTCAATTAAATAGTTATAAAATAAAATGGGAGCTTTCTTGTAGACCACAATGTTCTGTTGAACTTCTTCCTTAATGACTTTATCTTTAAAATATTCTAAAATGTGAGATTGGCAATGCACCATGGAGCGGGAGAGAGCACTTGATTGTATGGGTCGATTGTCATCTTTTTCATATAAATACTTTATCATTTCCAAATGACCATTTTTTATGGCTGAATCAAATAAAATGAAAGAAGCATTGATTTCTATCATCCCTTCATTGGAAAGATTATTTTTTTGTAAGAAATAGTCGAGATAAGGCACATTTCCTTCGGCACAAAGAAAAGATATGATTTTTCTCAATGACCAAGCTTGGTGGTCCACAATCAATTTGAAACAAGAAAAGCTATGAAATGAAATAGAAGGAAGAAAAGTTTGTATGACTTGAGCATGTTTGTTTTGTTTTCTATAGTTTAGGATGAATTCCAAACATTCAGTGTCCCCATTTGAAAACGCATAATTGGCTATTGTGTCGGTGTTTAGACATTTGAATCCTTGGTTCACCAAATACTCTACCAAATCTTGCTTTGGTTTTATATAATTAATTGATGGAACAATGAAAATGGTATTGGGTACCTTTAATAAAAGAAACTCTATTATTTCAAGACAACCATACATACTAGCATATTTAAAATTTGTTTCAATTTCTTCTTGTGTCCAAATCTTTTTTTTCTCATACAAAAATTTAAAAATGTTGACTGTATGATTTTGGTTTGATTGGGCCAAAGCAAGAGAGATATGACTATCGTCATACTTTATGGGAAATTGAAATAATAGTTCGAGTAACTTTAGATTTCTGTCACTATAGACTAAACACAACCAACGAGGTGGGGGTATTTCAAAATCTGAAAAGGAAAGCTTGGGATGATCATTTGTGAGCAAATAATTCAAGAGAACCATATTCCTTCCCGAGATTGCTCTATATATGATTTGGGCATTCATATTTAAATAGGCAGAGTTTTTAATTTCAATATATGAAAGAAAATAGAGAAAGACTGATATATCGTGATTTGTTTGAACTGCGAAAAGTAGATCCGATTCATCAACTTTGAAACCCATTTCTTGAAGGCTTTTAATTCTTTCAATGGTGTAGTCTTTAAAAGACTGTGTTGTATGGCGAATGGAATACCGTGAAAGAGGAAATTTTTCGGCACTTTTTTCATTGAATAATTTATACAATTCAAAATTTGAATTGGATATAGCCTCTGTAACTAGACTCTTTATCAATTCCTTGTTTGCAAAATCAATAAAGTCGATGGAAAAAAGATATTCTATAATCTCTACTTGATTATTTGTCATAAATACTTTTACTATTGATAGTATGTGATCCTGGTCTAGCTGTGTTGATTCTTTTTTGGCAATCTCTAATATGTATTTAAATAAATCTAAGTGGTGGGCTGATAATACAACATGATAGGACTCCAGAGGAGTGGGGTAGTACTTTTCGACCAATTTGTAAATCTCTAAATCACCAACATTGATTGCTTCTCTTCTTAAATTTCCATTTACTTTACTATTGATTGAAGCCTGTTTATCTCTAAACATATACTCTATCATCTCGAAATTCTTTGACTTTATGAGATCTGATACTGCATACACTGAAATCTTGTTTACCGTTCTATTCAAAAACATAAACATTTCCAAATTACCCCATTTACAAGAATAGTCAATGCTTTCAGGGTCTGC
>AJWJ01000453.1:0-20049 GCA_000277445.1 Polysphondylium violaceum
ATTGTGTAAATGGATATCTGTAAATAGGTACATTATTTGTATCTAGTTCCTGTAATTCTACAATTGATATTAAACCTGTGAATGTAGCATGATCACCATTGGTTGGTACTGTAACATTTGTCGATGGAATAGTATTGTTGATTGATGGTGTTGGTATGATGATGACTTTTGATTTGCAATCAATGCCCATCCAAGGTGAATAACAAATACAACCTGTTGCTGAACAATAGCCTTGTGATGGACCACCACAATCATTTAAACATGGGTTGGGTGGTTGTGTTGGTGGAACCTCAGATGATGAAGATACTGATGAGGATGATTGAGTAGAGCTTGATGAATGTGAGGATGAGGTAGAAGAGGATGAAGATGATGAATGTGATGGGTAAACAGGAGCTTTTTTGGGGATAATCGTAAATATATTTGATAAATATGAACCATTGTCTTTAACAATTTGTATTTTAAATGAAGGGTTTGTGATTGGTCCAACATCATCAATGATTATAACAGTAGATGTAGAAAACGTTGGAGTTGAAGTTTGTGTAAATACATCACCATCAAGACCATAGCTAACTTTAACTTTGCAATTGGTGCTAAATGCTTTACCCATAATCATTAATTTACCACCATCGGTTGTAATATCTGCGTTGGATTCAATAAAAGGATCACTATTAATACTAACCATTGATGTTGTATCAATAAAGGAAGCAAAGGTGGCAATGGACAAAGCATTGGAGGAGTAGCCAGCAAAGTTTCCATTGTTATCCAATATATTGTATATCGACACCAGTACATTGGCAGGATATCCAAATCCGTATGGGAGCTCAAATGCGCATGAATAGGATGCAATACCACCGGAGAAAGAGAGGAATTTGGCTTGTTGTTTTATGATCTCATTCATAGAGGTGAGATAAATGACAGGGAGGCTATCCAACTTTATACCATCGCCAGTATCTAAAGTGGAAAATGTGAATGTAACAACTCGGTCGCTCTTAAACACATTAACCGTCTTTGGTGTAAAGTCAAATGTTTGTAAATTTGGTCGATCGTAATCAGCACTACTGGGACATGTTAAGTTGATCATATGATAGTTTTTGTCCAAATAGTTGATCAATGCGTTGTCCAAGGTCGATACATAGCCACCTTTGTCCCTGAGATAGATGCTTTTGATGGTGTAGTTCTGCGATACACATTTACCATCAACTAGAATCTGTGCTTCTTGGGTTTCTTTATTGGGATCCAACGTAAAAGAGTATTCGGTAAGATCACCATCTGATACAATGGTAATGTTGCCATATTCAAATCCATTCAATCTGTCATAGACTTTGAATTTCCAACCAATCAAAAGTGGGCTTCCAAATGAAAAGGGTGTTGCCGATGGGGATTGTTCAAGATCAATTATTTCAGGACCAAACATATCGGCACCGTCAGAAAAGATTCTCAACACAGATGCGGGGAAAAGGGTACTAAAGAATTCAGACTGGATTGTTGTACCTTGAAACTCGAGTGTATATTTCAACGTACTTGTAAACGTTCTCAGCGGAATGGTGACTATGATTTCATATCGTTGTGATGTTTCATTCCATGAGCCATAATATACGTTGTCGCCATAATTTACAAATTCCACAAAGCTCAACGATGGTGAGTAAAATTTATCGGGTGTAGCAACGGTAAACATAAACTTTGTTGAATAGGATGTGTTGCTAACGTCGAGGTCGTTGTGCGACCAACGGGCAGAGGTGATTTGGTTTGTTTCAAAATAGGTGTAGGATACGGGATTGGATAATTGAATTCTTCTGGAATATTCGGTGGTTTTGTAGTCACCTTTACCGTAGGTACCACAGTTTGATGCCACGTCTATCACTTGGATCTCATTAGATATGAAGTTTGAACAATCATATACGATTTCATAGGTGCCTTGGAGCGCGTTGCCATCTACGATATTCTTTGTTGAAATAGGGCTGAGACTGATAGAGCTAGGGCCAAAGGTAAAGAACAGCATTCTGAACCCAGAGTCATCGACAATGGAGGTTCTGATGACAAAGTATCTATTGAACCCCACCGGCACTGGAATCACCTGTATAGACTCAATCAAAGGTGGTTGGGTGTCAAGAGGCGGCGGAGCTGTTGCCGACAAGAACTGGAATTGATAGTAAATCTTAGAGCTGACATCGGTACCCTTGTCATACATGGATATCAAGTTGGCCTCATATAAAAAGCTATCAATTCGACCAGACATGATACCATAGCTGCCATCGAGGGCGTACGGGTCAGAGGGAGTCATCGAAACAAAGGCATTGAATGTATTGCCCGAGAAAGACATTTGTATGCCTTTCAAACCTAAACTTGGGTTTTGGGTGGCATAGCGGCTATTGTCAAAACCAAACAAAAACACGCCAGAGTTGAAGCCAGCAATGGTCCTTTCTTCAGCCCGCGGCTCTTGTCTTACAACGTCCGGAATAGCTGGCTGGACCAAATTTACAGAAACAGTGCCCAAAACATGCGTGGTTGAAGTAACTGTGGTGGATAGCACAAAGTCTTGTGGGCCTGAATATTCGCTCGTAAACACGGCTTGATGGGTAGCATTTTGGGGAGTACCATAGACGGGGAGAGAAAAACTGAATGTCTCAGAAGATGATGAAAGACCATTGAACACCAAATCATGAGCAGAACTATAACTAAATGAAACAGAGTATTTGCTAGAGAGTGTGGGCAGAGTTGGCTGGTACTTGAGGCTGGAGATAGGATCAACTTGCGCAATGAATGGAGTGTCGATTTGGAAAACGCTTGTATACCCATTTCGATAATCTACCGTGGCCGTATAGAGTTGATCACCTGATCGAGACTCTACTAATGGGGTAAACTCTATCATCATGGCTTTGAGACCAACACTTTTCAGCGTAGATGCGGCTACACCGAAAATAGAAACAGATGGCGTGGCTGGTAAAAGTTTATTTGGAATCGAAAAATAATATGAATACTTGTTTGATTGAGTCCTAACATTTGCCAAACCAATCTCTGTGACTATAGGTTGAGGCATTACTGTAATAGGAGTATGGTTAGTACACGATCACGTGCAAGATATTGCTCACTACTACCTACCTTGACAGGTAAAATTGATGGGAAGGAGAAAGCTATCTAATCCACTATTTATTCTGAGAGAATAGACACTTTGGGTGGACCTTGCATATATAGAAAGCACAAAGCTACTCGATGTGCCATTGTTGAATAATGGGGAGGCTGAATACTGTATTTCAGGATCATAGACTCTATTTATAGCCCCGGTGACCTCATATATATAAACTTCATATTTTAAAGAACAATTGCCATTCAAGGCATAATATTGAATGATATCAGTGTTCTTGACCTCTGCTCGTAGCGAGTATACGTGATGAAAAGATAAACTAAAGAATAAAGATACCAATATGAGAATATTAAAAGGACCCATTGATGAGGGGGAAAAAGTAAAATAATTGATCAAAAAATGCACACAGCCTTATCAAAAAATTTTCATAGATTTGTTTTATAAAAAAATCTTGATATTTTCCTATTTTTTTTATATTTTAGAAAGAGTTTTGTTCTAATTGTCCGTACTGAATTTTTGATGTCCTGAAGATTTCATCGAGATTATCGTTGATGTATGTAGGGTTTCCTCTATTTTTTAAAACTATTAATTTTTTTCATTTACCAGTATAGGGATATTCAGTATTGATCATAAGAAAAGAAGTATGATTAACATTACTTGCTTCTATGCGTGATAATCAATAGATAAAAAAGTGTCTAGAATCCATTTTAAGAAACTCTGGGAGTCTCGCAAAAATGCAAAATAACGAAAGCGAAAAAAGATGCAAATATTTTTAAAAACAATTTCTTTTTCATTTTCGTTTTTTTTTTTTAGCTTTAATGAGAGTTGACAACTACCATCCGTTACTTTTATCTTCACGTTCCCAAGATTCTTTTTCAATTTCACTTACTGAAATTTGTTCCCATGGAGTTTCAATTTGTTGTCCATTTGCTTTTGTAGTGATGATTCTCTTAAATGTAGTTGTTTTTTCAATTATTTTAAATAATATATATTTTAGCGTAACAGGTTTAAACTGATAAAATGATTTTTCAGTTCTTACATGGCCACATTCTTTTTCATATTGTACTTTATCAGATCTAACTTCTTCTCTAACACTAACAATGGTGTTTTGTAATTTAAGTTCGGTTTCTTGTTTAAGTTTTTGTATTTCTAGTTCTTTTTCTTTGAGTAACTCGAAATATTTTATTTCTAAATCGGCAACCATTTGTTCATAGTTATCAGATTGAATTTGTTGAACATTTTTTAGTTCTGAAGATTGAAGATCATGGACAAATCGTTTGATCTTTTCGACAAAAGGGGCATTTTCACACACAACGTTTTGTAAATCTTCCAATTCTTCCAACCTTTCCAAAAGGAGCACATGAGATGGTTGTCTATCCAAGAATTCTTGATGAAGCTGTGATAGCTGATCACCCATCGAGTAAGTTTGCATCACTCTTGGAGTCAGTTTATTATAAATAATACCATAATTAATATTTGTTGATGTTGGAACAGCAGACAAAACAGTTTTTATCGTAGCAATATCTCTGGAACATAAACGGCCAGAATGCAATGTACAGACAAACACAATTTTATAGTTTTTATTCTCTATGAGACTTTTTTGTATCTCTTTAATGATTTCCTCTTTTCTAGTAGGATCCGAGACCCCTGGTGTATCCATATACGTGATACCAGAGTCACTAGCATAGGTAGAATAGGAAGTCACACCAGCACCATTGGACGATATTCCACTGGTAAAATTTGATTGCTGACTAAGTGCATTAAGTAACGTGCTTTTACCACTCCCAGGGTTGCCATAAAAGCTGATGATGCATTTAGTTTTCCTAATATCATCAATTACACTTAATTGACCGAAATCCAAAATCACTCCCCCTAGTACTTCTGACATGTTGCTATAGTAATTGAGTTAATAAATTTACCAAATTTAACCCTTTTATAGCTTTTTATCTGAGAAATTTAACATAAGATTTTTGAGTTTTTATATTTTTTCAGTTTCCAAAAAGCAAACACACAAAGATCTAGTTTTTAAAAATGTTGTTGCGTGATGATTGATCCTTGAAAAGTGTTAAAAGTTTTTGGGGGAGGGGGAGATTGGAGAGATTATCAAATTTGACAGGTTGTTTAAAAAGGTGTTGATTCTTGCTTATATATTCTAGAGTTTGCGCGATGGTTTGGTAATAGTTTGTTTGATGACACATCGAGACAATGTGGTCGATGTAGGGGTCGATAGACTCGTACACCCGATGATCGATTAAATACATGATATCATGAAAGGTTGGGTTTACAGAAATAAAAGGAAGATCGAGTATCTCTTGATGGAGATCACTGCTCAACAGTGGTCGGATGAGGTGGAGGAGTTGTGAGGAGGGTAAACCAAAGCGAAGTCGTTTCAAGCTAATTGTGATAGAGGTCACGATTTTGTAGTGTAAAAAGTACTCGACGAGAGCACAGTTGTTTTGGAATATTGCCAAACTAAGCAAGTGCTCCCAATCACTGGCATTGGGTGCTGCGACACTAAAGATGGTGTCTCTGTTTTGGTAGATAAGGTCAATGATTGGTTTGGTAGTTTTCGACAAAGACCCAAAGAATGGCTTAATGGATTTATAGGAAAAAGTGGTGAGGAGGTACTTGACAACAGCAAAACAATTGGCCTCTATATGGGTGTTTAGTAAAATAATGAGGGTCTGGTAAGAAGTGCAAGAGGACTTGAGGAGTTCTCTAATGAATCTGACCTCGTGGCGATGGAAACTTAGAATCGAGTTTAAGGATTGAATAAGATTAGGCTTCACATTGTCGGACTCAATTACTTGCAGGAATTGGTAGTCTTGTTGCTCGATGCAAGAGTCGAGGAGATAACTGTTATCAGCATCTGTGACCCTGTGTTTATAGATATATTTAAACATTGATATATTTCTCTGTTTTATGCAATTGTCGAGTATGGTGTCGCACTCTAATGCGCCCAGACTCATTAGCTCGACAATCAGCTTGTAGTCGCGCTCGTGGTGGTACATCTTGGCCATGGTTCTGTAAAAGTCATAAACTATTGATCTCTTCAACTCGTCTCCGGCCATGCCTTGCGCAATAAGAAATAGTAGGACCTCAAGATTGGTACCTGTCCAATTGTGAAGCAACGAGTGAAACCGGATTCGATCTTTGGCGTTGGGATAGAATAGAATACATCTGCCATTTGATGTAATTTCGAGCTGATGATCACTGGAGAGCTTGTTCCAAAGACTAATAAACAGATGATTTGATCTCTTTTCGATACAACGTCCGAACCAATGTCTGCTCAACTGTAGCCCGTGATCTAGTAGTGCAAAAATAGCCTCGAGAGGCAAAGAGAATAAATCTGTTCTTAGGGTAATGTTTCTTTCAATCATCTCACTAGTCTGTTTAGAAAACTTTGGTACATGGCCGATTAGCTTTTGTATATGTTTCCCTATTGATTGATCCCCGTTGTTTACTACTTCTATATTCAACACGCTCGCAAAGAAAGAGGATACCTTTGAAATGGTGTTAAACTCATCAGACACCATCAGTGTTGTTATATCTTTACAGAGATTCTTTTCGTACAGGTAATTTATAATTAGTAATGTTGAGGGAGCCATTGGAGCACAGGCGAATGTTCTTGCAGGGATATCGAGACACAACTCGTCTTGGAACAATGGTGACAGGATTTCAAACACCATGGGAATAGGGCCTATGGCTAATTGCTCGATGATCTCTTTGACCTGTTCGCTAGTGATCGGTGTTGGTGTGTATTTTGCAAACACCTCGAGAATAGGCAACGTAAACACAGAGTTTTTCTTTTGATGGTTGCAAATGATCGAGTTGTATGCAACTTTATACCATCCCTGCTGTATTAAATATTCAAGTACGTCTGGATTGCTCTCATCGCCAAATACAATATCTCCAACCTCCAATTCAACACCATATCCATTATTACACATCCATTTGACAGCATCGATGTGTTGTATTGTATTCACGACTCTATGAAAATCAGATTTAAACACTATTCTTTGTTCTGACCCATCCTGATCCTCTATGCTTCGAGTGCTCGAGTACTTGTATTCCGAATAAAGTATTTTAAACAATTCAAAATCTTTCTTTATCAATGGAAATAGATTATCATAGTGACTAAATATTAACTTCTGTTGTTTATTCCTACAATTCATTATTTTATCCCGTAGTAATCGATGATTGTGTTTTATCATGTAATCAATTTCTACGATATCATCGTATCTTTGACTATTATCGTTGATCTGTATTGTGTGTACAAAAGCATATATCTGTTTAGATAAATAGATATTATTAAATATATCTTTATAAAACTTGTTCATGGTTGGTATAAAAATAGATTTGATATTTACCAAGCACCTACAACTGTGCACATAAGCCGACCTAAAAAAAAAATATTGCAAAAAAAGAAGGAGCCTAAAAAACCAACGTTAGTTAGTGTTAGTTTTTTAGAATTTTTTAGAAATCGTCCGCAGTAAGTGTTTTTAGCGGTATAAACTAATTTTGGCCTTTAAGTGTTTACACTTACTGAGAAACTCTTAAGGGCCAAAATTAGTTTATACCGCTAAAAAGTGCCTTTGATATTTTTTTTCTTTTTAAAGTTATTTGGTGTATGATATTTTCATTTTTGCCGAATTAAAAAATCACACACTTTCGTGATTGCCTGAAACAGACCCAAAATGATTTTTTTTCAATTTTTCAAAGCACTCGTCACATTAAACAGCAAGATGAAACAAATACTTGTTGTTGTTATTGTTTATTTATTTGTAATGTGGCCTGCTGTTAGGGCTGCAAATGAAATGTGCCGGAGTGATGTACTCCTCACAGGGTTTGATGGAGAGGTCGATTGGTGGTACATCACAAAAGTGCGTGGATTTGGGGATACATACCTGTACATTGACTCAAAAACAAGTGAAGAAAAATTTAAAGTAAGTGTTGTGGAGTTATCATTAATATTATTGTAGAATAGGTATTAATCAACGGTACTAGGTGGGATATTATCTAAGATCTCAGTACAGTGCTTTCGGTGCTACTTTACTTCCCTTTACAGGTGCATATAAAGACCAGACAAAGAGTTTTGTGGCGTTTGGGGAATATTCAACAAGCCACAATGCAAATAAAGAATTTAGTAAATTCTATGAACAGGGTGCTCATCAAAAAGGTATTTTTGGATGGACAGAAGTAGGAAATAGTCAGTGGAAAGGGTTCTATATTGAACATTCATTGCCATACTTTCCTCAACTCTTTCAACAAGGTAAAACTTTTATGAACCCTCCAATCAACTTTGATCCGAGAATCATAACAGCAAATCTAGATCAGAAACAGATATATAGGGTTAGTCTCTACTTTTCATACTATGGCTGGAGGCATCCTTTTTTTTATAGAAATGTATGTATAGGTGGTATTATTTATAGAAAATAGAATATTTATTGTGTTATTATGTTTAGCTTATGCCTATGAGCTCTTCAGGTTGTGTAAAAATTAATCTTTTGGATAACGGTCAGATAAAACCCCACTATGAATATAGAGACAAACAAGTGCCAATAGATCAAAAAGAATCCGCAAAAGAAAAAATATTGAGAACCACCTCTACTTATACAGGTGCAATAATTGAAATCGTTGACATTAATCCCTTCTCTGTGGTTCATACTCACAGAAGCAAGCCAAGTCAACATATTTTTTGTGTATCTATTGATACAAAAGGTAATTGCCACAATGCTTTGCATGATTGCAAACACAACTTATGCGCATATGTATTAATTGAAAACTTTTCTTCTATTAGCCAGGTTTATTGACTTTATGAGCCAATATAAATATGTTTCAAACCAAGGTATTGTGAGTAATGTTCATCAAGTAAGATCTTCTTCTCTCAATGATGTAAAGCCCTATTTTAGTTTTTACGACGCAAATGATAAGCTTATTCACCCCGGGGTTTCTCTTGACAGAGCAACCCAAGCAGAGTTTATTACCAAAAAGATTACATTCAACAATAATATCACCGCCGAAACAATGATAAACTTCAACCAAGGTACAACAGGGATAGGTAATGACATATGGTATGGATTGATAAAGAATGGCGAAGGTTCTTCAAGAGTGAACCCTTATCTAGAGGCTGGCAAACAAGTTTATATTTCTACATGGTCTTTCTCGGATCGGAAGGCATGGTGGCGTTCAAATGGAATGAATGCCAGAGTGTTGGAACCAACATTCCAAGTCCAAGTCTATGGTTCAACAATTAAATGGAAATCAAATTGTCAAAATGATCATTCAAAGATTGCCTATACTAAAGAAAAAGATCACAATGTTTGGAATGTATGCGTTGGGGGTGGAAATCTATACACTACTGATAAGTCTAAAAAAGATAATAGTGTAATTAAATCATCAATTTTAGTAAGTATATTATTTGTTCAATCTACACATATTAGAATAGACTAACATCTCCTCCGATAGCTATGTTTGAAACTAGATAATCTTCGAGGAGCTTTAGAATCAATTACAGAAGACACCTGGGATGGATCAAAAGGTGAAGATAAAACAGAATTTGATAATTACACAAAGGCTTATAAAGTATTTAAGAATAAAGTTGTAAGTATTGTAATCTGGTTATTATTAATTTTTTAACATAAAAAACTAACTATTGATTTAGTTGAAGATGGAGGATGGTGATTACATTTCAGACTTTATCGAAGATTATAATCCCAATGCTCCCATTCCTACAGGCTATTCCGACTTATTGGGAGAAGAGTTTAGCAGATCAAGTGCCAGTGCTGAAAAACTTTGTCAGGCATTGCTAAATATCCCAATCAAGACAAAGTTTACCGTGACAAAGGTTCGTAACAATAGGAATATGGTCAACATAAGAACCGACTTGTTTGACAGAAAAATAATGTTTGAATATCGTTACTCCGAACCTCTAGAGCCTACTCAGAATTTAAACGATGATCCCAATCGATTAGTCCAATTAGAAAACTTAATACCCCTCAAAGCAGCGACAGAGTATAACAAGCAATTGAACATTGAAGATAATTCAAAGAAAAGAAAAATCTAAATTTATTTCAATAAATTATTATTGTTATCACACTGATTTTATTTCTGTTCTTGAGTAATAGCTATTAGCTGACCACTTTTAATTTATGTTCAATATCTTTTCTGAACTTCTCTTGTTTTTTTTTTTATAAATACAATATGATACACTAACAATTAGTATAGCAGCAAATACTACCGAGCCAATAATAATGCCTGCTAATTGACCTGCACTGAGTTTCTTCTTTTGGGATGAACATATAGAGTTCTCTGTGTCTGATGCAGCAGGTCTTTGATCGATTAATACAGAGAAATCGGGATCAAGTTGAACTAATCTACGATAAGATCTAAAATTGATCCCAATAAAACTATGAATATTATTAAATTGATTCGATTCACCATTGTTATTGTTGTTGTAGTTTGGTAAGAGTTGATTTGTTATTGTTGATATTCTACCATCGATGATACCTCGTTTAATAAATCTACCATATAAACTGTGATCATCTACTTGTAGTTTAACGTATTCTGAATTTGTAACAGTGGTGTTACCAGATTCTAATGCTGAACAACCTTGATCTTGTTGTGATTCCAATGATACTTTCATGATTAATTGTAATTGATTCAATGAATTTGTAAATGTATAACTGGTGATGTTGATTGAATATTTAATAGAAAATTGATTCATATTTAATAATTCACCTGCAAATGTAATGTTTTGTTGTTTATCAAAGTATTGAATTGATACACTGACATTGGTGATTGATTGATCCAATTGATTGGTGATATTTGTTGAATATAAATATTTAATTGGTTCATTATCAGTACTAATATTTGACCAAATCCATTGTGTAAATGGATATCTGTAAATAGGTACATTATTTGTATCTAGTTCCTGTAATTCTACAATTGATATTAAACCTTTCAATGCAATTTCTTCATTGTTTGAGGTCGAAGGAATTGAAATATTTGTTGATGGAATTGTATTATTGATTGATGGTGTTGGTATGATGATGACTTTTGATTTACAATCAATACCCATCCAAGGTGAATGACAAATACAACCTGTTGATGAACAATAACCTTGTGATGGACCACCACAATCATTTTTACAATGGTTGGGTGGCTGTGTTGGTGTTGGTGTTTGTTGAGTGGATGATGACGAGCTGGAAGAAGATGTGGAGGAATCTAGTGATGAACTAGAGGTGGAAGGGGAAGGGGGATAAACAGGGGGGGCATCTGGAATGACGATAAATTCATTCGATATGAACTCCCCATCTTTATGAACCTGAATTTTAAATGGTTTCAAAAGGGGTCTAATGTCTTTAATAATTAAAGCGGTAGATGAAAAAAATGATGGAATGAATGTTTGTGAATAGCCATTATTATCATTATAGTCGATCTTAACAACAGAATTATTATCTAAACCAAATGATTTACCAATAATTAATAAATCACCACCATTAGTTGTAATTTTACCTGTGGATTCAATCACTGTAGCAGTGGCAAAGGTGAATACGGTTGTATCTACTGAATACTGGTGATTTGGGGAAGATAGGGCTTCTAAATCTTGAGCAGAATAGCCTTTAAAGTTACAATTATTATCCATTATACCATAAATTGAGATAACAGTGTATTCTGGATACCCAAATCCATAGGGTAGAGGCATTTGGTATTCATATCTTCCTAAGGCCGGAATATTATTTTGTAAATTGAACTGAGTAGAAACCGGTTTAAATTTGATGATTTTATGAAGGGAAGTCAAATAGAGTACAGGTGGTTTGGCCATATGTATACCACTAACTAAATCAGTCACACTTACAGTACAATTCAACATTCTATTGCTTGATCCAACATCTATGGCCTGTTGTATACATGTCAAACTGTTTAATACAGGAGGTTCAATGTCTATTATAGGTTGGCATGTAGTATTGATTCTTCTGATATCAAGATCTGGAAAGTTTATCAATGCTGTCTCCATATTTGATACATAACCTCCATTATCTACAAGAGAAATTGATGTAATGGTGTATGTTTGTGATATACAATATTCATTTACTTCAATAATGAAGCCAGGTGAAAACGGGGTGATCTCGAATATGATTTCATTTTGGTCACGGTCTCCAACCACTGTAACTAAACCAGATTTAAATCCATTCAATGAGTCAAATACTTTAAAGCTCCAGCCAATTTCTGCACCAGAGCCAGAAACTTGAGCTACACCTTGAGCAGGAATTCTGGTTATATTTTCAAATATTGGGCCAAGCATATCTCCTTGCTCCGAATAAATATCAACAACAGAGTTGGGAAAAGACTTGGCTAAGTATGATGAAAAAATTGATGTTTGGAAATAAATGATTTGATAGACGAGTTGACCAGTAAACATTCTTAAAGGGATTTTAACTGGAATTTCATATTGTAAGGATGACTCATTCCACTTACCATAAAATTCTTTTTCTTGTAAATATTCGTAATAAACTACAGAAGATGATATGTAATCATCTTTTCCCAATTTGAGAAGAGGAGCGTATTCTGTGTTTGGGTTGGCCACACTAAATCTAAATATTATAGTGTATGAGCTACTGGACACATCGACATAGTTGTGGGACCAAGAGGCTGATGTTATTTCAAAGTCCAAGACATCATAGACATAATTTCTAGGATTGGAGAATGGGATCATTTTACCAAATTCTGTCGTTAATTGAGTAATGCCATACACATTAAGATTGGAAGCTAAATCAGCAATCCTAAAGTCCCCATAAAAAAAGATACCTCTATCCATAAAAACTTCATAAGTTCCTCCCAATGGATTACCTTCGACCAAGTTTGCAGGTGTTAAAATAAAAGGATCTTCAAATTCATCAACAAGTAGAGCAGAGAAGCCCGATATATCATCAACAATTTTAACTCTGAGAATGATATATTGGTTATTCCCTGGAATAGGAATTAACTCAAAACTGGAAATGATTGGCGGTTCATCATCAGAAATAGTTGGTGGAGAAAAGTCGACAATGATTTCAAGTTCCGATTGGAAATAAAAACCGCTTTGAATTCTTTTTTCATGTTTAGATACCAAGACAAGAGCATTTCTAGTATAAGATTCATAGGTACCGGTTTTAAATCCATATGTACTATCATCCAGATAATAATGGGAAGATAGTTGGGTGGGTCTAAATGGAGTTGAATACCATTGAACAATAAAAATTTGAGTGTAATCACCTCTTGTATATTTTTGATTTGCTGAAACTAATTGAACAAAAAAGCCATTATCCAAAGCTGGTAATCGAGTAACAGGATCAGAGCCAGAAGAGATAAAGTCTATGGTGGGTATTTGGATTGGTGATATATTTGCCGTTGTAGATGCTCTACTTTGGCACTGGTTCAATTGACAAGAATATATTTCGATCTGGTTTGATGATGAAACACCGTAAAGTGAAATGAAAAAGGTAGAGTTGAAGGGATTGCCATAAACTGCATTGCTGTAGAAACCCATAATGACTCCATTTAGTTTTACATAAAATAACATGTCGCGAGTATCATTTTTCGAAAGTTGAAAAGTTAAGAAGAGTGGAGATGAAACTGTTTGTGGAGCTGACCAAGTGAGACTTCTAACTTCACTTGCTATTCTTTGAAATGGGATGTCTATAGAAATTGGTTTAGTGTCGCTATTGTACCCATTAGCAAGTAAAAATTCAAGCTTTGGTGAGTATGGCGCAGAGTTATATAAAGCATAGATCTTTAAGAAAAAAGTATTTCTATTAAATTGCTCTACTTTAGAGGAAGACCAATTTTCCACAAATACTGAATTTGCTACAATATCTAAATCAATATTTATCATCTCATTATTTAAAACCTTAAACTCGTATAAATAGGGATATGATGTGGAAATAGGTTCTATTACTAATCCAATTTCTTTAATATCTGGTATTAACTCTATCAATAATTCTTAGATGTTAGTAAAATAATGTCAATTTACTTTTATCTCTGTCTATACATACTTTGACAGACATAAGGGACATCTAAATTAAAACTCGCACCCAGAAGGTCAATAGCTTTTACTAATAAAGTTCCTTTACCTGGAGTTTCCGGAGCATTGAAATCAATTTGCAACACAGATGATGATGATGTCATGTTATGGTACAAAGACAACATTGACGAAGACAATTGATATGATCCTATAGATAGTTCTACCCTCTCAACATCTTTGCCTATCAAGATAAAAGATTTCGGACATGTAGTTGCAGGGGGCAAAATATAATCACTATTGGAATGTTCATAATTAGGTACTTGAATTATGTGAGGGCCCTCCGCTGTACAACTATACACCAATATCCCAAGCACAAGTAATATACAGTATAAATTATAACAATCCTTCATTTTATAAATTTATTCTCACAGCTAAATCCTAAGGCCTGAATAAAAGAGAAAGGATCTCGAGAAATTATTTTTTTGAATTGGGATTTCTTTTGAATTTTTTTTTCAAGATATTTGTTGATATTTATTTTCAACTCTCCCCATTTTCATTTTAATAATAATTTTAACTCCCTTTGCAAACAAGTTATATCTATAGGAGGAAATGTCATCGGAACCTAAAGATATTTTAAGAGTTGTGGGAGTTTCTTAATTCAGTCCATTGGTGACTTTAGCTTGCATTGAAGTAGTGGGAATATTTAATATTTTTGCATGATGGGGTAAAAGTAAAGCTTCAATTACCATGGGCTCGCTCTTAGATGATCACAAAGCTTCTAAAATAAAAACTTATAATTATCTCGAGGGGTCACAAAAAAAAATCAAAGAAAAAAACGAGTTGGGCTTTTTTTTAAAAAAAAAAAATTTATTCGCGGGAAATTTTTGATAACTTGTTGGAAAAAACAGAGTCCTCTCTCTTTTTCAAAAGATAATATGTCAAACTCGCACCAATAATAGCAGCAAAAGCAACAGAACCAATAATGATACCAATTAGTTGTGGTGTGCTGAGTTTTTTTGATTTAGATGAGCACACAGAGTTATCATTATCTGCAGCAGGTCTTTGATCGATTAATACAGAGAAATCGGGATCGAGTTGTACAAGTTGACGATAAGATCTGACATTGATACCAATGTAACTATTTATATTATTAAATTGATTCGACTCACCATTGTAGTTTGGTAACAGATTATTTGTCACTGATGCTATTCTGCCGTCTATGATACTTCGTTTAATAAATCTACCATATAAACTGTGATCATCTACTTGTAGTTTGACGTATTCTGAATTTGTAACAGTTGTATTACCAGATTCTAATGCTGAACAACCTTGATTTTGTTGTGATTCCAATGATACTTTCATAATTAATTGTAATTGATTCAATGAATTTGTAAATGAATAGCTGGTGATATTGATCGAATATTTGATAGAGTATTGATTCATATTTAATAATTCACCTGCAAATGTAATGTTTTCATCTTTATCAAAGTATTGAATTGATACACTGACATTGGTGATTGATTGATCCAATTGATTAGTGATATTTGTTGAATATAAATATTTAATTGGTTCATTATCAGTACTAATATTTGACCAAATCCATTGTGTAAATGGATATTTATATACTAATTTACCATTTTGATTCAACTCTTGTAATTCTACAATGGCAATTAAACCATTAAATGCTAAATTTTCATTTTTATCAGTAGTATTCGAAGGAACGATTATGGTTGTGGATGGTGTCGTATTATTGATTGATGGTGTTGGTATAACTATTGTTTTAGATTTACAATCTTTTCCTATCCAAGGTGGATTGCAAATACAACCTGTTGATGAACAAACACCTTGTGATGGACCACCACAATTACTAGAACATGGATTAGGTGGTTGCGTTGGAAGCTCTTCTGATGAAGACGAAGGCTGAGCAGAAGATGATGACGCTACACTAGAGGAGACAGATGATTCATAGGACTCTGAGGATTCATTTGGAACTGGTGGATAAATAGGTAGAGGTTTGGGTAAAATATTATATTCATTAGATAATAGATTATTTTTGTTTACTCGGATTCTAATAAATGACGTAAAAGGTTTAACATCATTTATAATTAAAAGAGTTGATGAATAAAATACTGGTATCGAATTTTGTGAATAATCATTTCCATCACCATAATCAATCATAACCACAGATGTATTATCTGTGCCAAAGGATTTACCAAGGATTACCAACTGTCCGCCATTTACTGTAATTTCACTACATGAATATATTTCACTATTCAAGTTATAGTTAAAATAGGGTACGCTGACTCTGACTTCGTAACTTAAACTAATCATTAGTAACTCTTTAGGTGTATATCCAACAAAGTTGCCAACATTATCCATAATTCCAAAAATAGAGATGGCAGCAAATTCTGGAAAAGCAAATCCATGAGGAAACCTGATAGTACATGTAAAGGTGGCTGAAACTGAATCATGTGCTCCAAACACACAGGCCTGTTTAATTATTCTTTGAAGAGATAAAATATAAATGACAGGTAGCTTATCTAAATTAATACCAGAACCATGATCTTCTACGGTAATTGTAAAGATAACATTTCTATCTGGGGCACCAGCATCGAGACTATGAGGGGTGAAAGCATACGATGTCAAAACTGGTGGGTTTATATCTGAACTGGCTGTACAGCTGATATTTATTCTTGAGAAACTAGAATCAAGATAATTCATTAATGCTATATCATTTGTAGAAACAAAGCCACTAGAATCTCTTAGATAAATTGATTTGATTACATATGCTTGAGATTTACAAATTGCATTGATATTTATCATGATTTGTTGAGTCTGGGCATTTGGATCTAATTCATAAACACGTTCTACTTGATCATATTCACCAATAACAGTTAAGTTACCGGATTCGAATCCATTTAATCTATCAGTGACTTTGAAAGTCCATCCAATGGTTTCACCTCCAACTCCAATTGTTACCATGTTACTTGGTACTTGAACCAAATCTTCAATAACTGGACCAAACATATCTGCATCATCTGAATGTACAATGAGAGTTGATGATGGGAATGCTGCATTTAAATAGCTTGATAAAATATCTTTGAAATAATAGATTTTATATTTAATAACACCAGATAAAAATCTCCTTGGTATTGTTACTGGAATAACATAGAGCTGCAAAGTTTCATTCCATTGGCCATAAAATGTATTAAATTCAAGGAATGAATAATCAAGCTGACTAAATTTAAATACAGGTGAATATTCTTTGTTTGGATTTGTAACACTAAACATAAAGTCCACTGTATATGTGGCATTGCTGACATCAAAGTTTGAATGTGACCATTTTGCTGATGTGATTTCAAAATCAATTATATGGTAATTATAATTTCTTGGGTTTGAAAGTGGTACTCTTTGGAATGGGTTAATTGTTGTTACACCATATGTTGAAATACCATAAATATCAGTATTGGAAGCATAGTCCATGACATAAAACGAGTCGATATAAAAGCTTGGATTATCAATTACAACCTCATAAACACCATCCAAGAGAGTACCTTTAATTAAGTTTTCACTCGTTAAAATGAACGATGGATTATCGCCAATTGATGAATATAATCTTGAAAATCCAGAATTATTATCAGTAATTGTTACCCTGAGAAGAATTATTCTATTGTATCCAGGGATGGGAATTAATTCAAAGTTTGTAATTACAGGTGGCTCTTTGTCTCCCTCATAAGGATTTAGGGTGGAGGATGCTTGAAAGGACCCAAAAAAATAATAATCTGCTAACTTCCTAGACTCGTATTTAGATCCAATGATAATTGTGGATCTTTTATAGTTATCATAAGTACCATTGGCAAAACCATAGATACCATCATCGAGGAAATAAGCGGGAGAAAATGATATCTTTTGATCATTAAATTTGATCTGGTTTGTAAAATTTTGTTTACCTCTAGCATAATAATTAAACAAACCTCTTGTCTGTATAAAATATCCACCATCCATATAAGGAGTTTTGGCATAGGTTTCGAAAGAACTTGGCTCCAATTCAATTGGCATTAGGTCAGGGGTAGATAAAGTAACTACATTAGTGGGAGCACCTACTACAAAAATTTGGAAAAATTTGTTCAAACGCAAATCAATAGGGTGGGTGCCGACAATCGAATTATAAAAAATGATATACGATCCATTATTTGAGTTTCCATAAATAGGGTTAAAAATCATAGAGTTTGCAATATTTAAACTATAAATAATATTGGCAGTATCATTTTTAACATCATCAAATCTACACCAAAAAGTTTTGGTACTAGTGGGCGTTTGGCAAGAACATTCCCAATTTCGGACAGATACATCTACATAAGGATTAGGTTCACTAACAGTGAGACTGGCATTTTTTTTTGTATTAGAAGGGTCCACTGCAATTAGTATTTTTCCATCAAGGTCTATTGATTTAGTTGTGTTACCAGTAGGAAATAATACAAGATAAAAAGTATTATAGCATACTTGGTTAAAACCAACAGAGGGGTAATATGTTAAGATTCTCTCCAGTATAACGATCGGACTATCTTGACTCTTGACCATAAAGTTATTTATTTTAAAATAAATATGAAAATTATTAAAATTAGCAGCTACCCTATGTATACGATTGCCATATTCAGTGACATTTGGTGTGATGCTATCTAAATTAAATTAAATATTAGAACAAAAGCTTTTTAATTCTTTATAAATTCTTTTGTTACACACCTTTACATTGACACGCAAAATCCAAAGTAGCTTCTTGGTTCAACTGATTTACTACTTTAATTTGACAAGATATTTGATCAATGGGTAAAGTGAAATTGAATCTAAAGAATTGATGATTCACCAACCCTACTGTTTTATTGTTCAAAAGCTCTATTCCCAAACCTCCATTATTCAGAGTAACAACCACTGGCTCTGAATCTGATACAATAAAAGATACTGTTCTCTCACATTCTTTAGAATAATAATTTGCATAGGTATCAGTTGGTGAAAAATAATCTGGAACTTGTGTTATAACAGGTGCAGTATGTGATCTTTTAAAAGATAAAAAAAGAATTAAAAAATATAAAAATAACTTTAGCATTATTATTATATGTACAAAAAGTATTGATGATAATTGAAAAAGAAGAATAAAAACCAAAGCAGCTTTTATGGATTTTTTGTGGCTGCAAAAAAAAAAAAATATCTAAAAAAATCGTGTTTTGGGCAATTTTGAGATTTGTACATTATGAAATTCAAAATAATCTATTATTGCGACTTTTGAAATTTTTGAATAGATTGCCATCAGAAAGATTTTTTATCAAAAAATAACCACCCACAGATATTTATTTAAATTTTGTCCAAGGCCACCTTTTGATTGGGTATAAAATTTAATTTTTTAAATATTTTAATATTTTTGGGTTTTTTTATTCCAATATCCAAGATTTTTTCTCAGATTTTTTTGCAACCTGTTGAAATATTTATTATTGGAATGATGCTTTGTGTAATTTTGATTCAAATTTTGATCTCTCTCTTTTTTTAAACAGATAATAGACTACACTAACAATAACGATAGCTGCAAAAGCGACGGAACCAATTACTATACCTGCTAATTGCGCTGCACTGAGTTTTTTCTTTTGTAAAGAACAAATAGAGTTGTTGCTCTCTTCTGCAGCAGGTCTTTGATCAAGTAATACAGAGAAATCGGGATCAAGTTGTACAAGTCGACGATATGATCTAGTGTTGATCCCAATATAAGTATGAATACTATTAAATTGATTAGACTCACCATTGTTGTTGTAGTTTGGTAAGAGTTGATTTGTTATTGTTGATATTCTACCATCGATGATACCTCGTTTAATAAATCTACCATATAAACTGTGATCGTCTACTTGTAGTTTGATGTATTCTGAATTTGTAACAGTGGTGTTACCAGATTCTAATGTTGAGCAACCATCATTTT
>AJWJ01000454.1:0-20039 GCA_000277445.1 Polysphondylium violaceum
AAAAAATAAAAATTTAATTATTTTTTTTTAAATTCGTCATTATCATGTTTACAAAATGTCAAACAAACTACTACATTTGTGATGATTCCATTGTCTGTCAGACTCCTAATTTTTTTCTTTTCTTTTTTCTTTGCTCACAGTGGTAGTAACCATCGATAACATTTATTACTAGATTGCTGCTTATATCATAGAATTTTTACCCCATTTTATTACTATTTATTTTTATTGTCCAAAGTTTATTAAATTTTTTAAAGATAGTGTACTGTCGTCTTTTCATTGTTTAGACTTTACACCACCCCCATTGTTACCCCAATTTTTATTAGATCTCCATATATAAAAATACTATTTTTTTTATAAAAAGCTTTTTATTTATTTATTTAATTTTTAGTTATTTGAAATATTTGTATTTATTTTTTATTTATTTTTTGATTTCCTCTCCTTATCATAAAGTGCTATATACGATTTCTTTTATTCTTATAATAGAGGATAAAACTTGAAGTTTTTGTGTGTTTTATCCTTTAAAATCAATTTTTTCACCCACCCACCCCACCTCACCACACACATATACTAAAAGAAATGCCATTAAAATTATTTCAAAACAAGAAAAATAATAATCAATTTACCATAAAGTTAAAGGTTGATTTAATTACAAACGTGTCGTATGCTTATGGACATGATACAGAATTTCTTATCGAGTGGAAGAGAGGCAACCATAAGGGTCAATTACAACATGTCTATATGCAAAATGATGGTGACATTAGACCTACTGCAAATATTTTAATTCCTTGTTTATTTACAAAGAAAAAGCTCGACTCTTCAGGCGGAGGAAATGATTTTGAATTCTCTGCTAAAAGTTTGACTATTAATTTAAAAAGAGTAATTATTGTTTATAGTCATTGTAATATAATTAAATTGGTGTATTAATACTATTGTTAATAGGTAGCAGAAAAGAAAAAAATAGAAAAATTATCTACTTTGCAAATTGATTTATCTCATATGGTAAACAAAGAAAATGCTTCCAAAGAAAGACAATATTCATCGACAATGAAAGGTGTAGATAATAATGATTTTAGACCTTATGTAAATATTTATTGTAGTTTAAATATCTATGGAATGATTATGTACTTATATCTATTCTATTCTACTACTATTAGATTGAATTTACAGCGTCTGTTCATAAAGGTTATTTAACACCAGATGATTTTGAAGATAGTTCAACATTTTATACCACAGAACCACCAGTTGATGAAGTTTCACATTCATTTTCATCAGAGAGAAGAAGTTCAGTATCTAGTGTTTCAAGTGATCTCAGTGATCCTTCAAATTTTTCACATATCAATGAAAGTGGTTCTTTTAAAAAGGATTCATCTCCAGAGACAAGTGATATCAATGAAAGTTCAGAACATAAAATATCCCCGGATCATTATCAAAACACCAAAAATAGTAATTCTTCTGTAGATCCCTTTGACTTTAGTTTTGAATCCACCTCCCAAACACAAGAGTCTGGTCGCGGTCGTACAAGTAGTGCTAGTGGTGGTAATCAAAATAGAAAAGATTTATCATCTTCAAGATCATCAACATCATCAAATGGTGAAAGTCCCATTTTCTCTTCCGAAGATGAACTTGAAAAGTTATCATTACAGTCCAAAACCACTACCAATAGCGGCGGTGCTCCCTCATCAGGTGGTTCAAGTAGAAAAGGTTCCGGTAGTAATGGTATGAATATTGAACCTAGTCCAATGTTAATTCCATCACTTATCTCACCTCCAAACACCAATAGAGATGAAAGTCATTCAAAAAAGAAATACTCTTTTGGTTTCAAAAAGAAAAGTAAATCCCCTACAAACTCTCGTGAAAAGTCACCAACTAAAAAAAGTAAGTCACCTAATAAAAATAAATCTTCACCAATTCACAACAACAACAACAACAACAATAACAACACTGCAGGTGACAATGGAGGGGGAGGCAATGAATTATCCGAGGAAAAAGAAAGAAGAGGCTCTTTTGAAAGGTTGTTTAAAAGAAGACATTCAACTCCAAATTTAAATGGATTTTCTGTCAAGTCTTTTAAAGATAAATCATCAAGAGATTCTCCATCTTCTCCAACTATACCAGAAAGCTCTGGAAGTGGTCAACATGTTGAAAAGAAAAAAGAAAAAACTTTATTAATGAAATTATCTAATATAGGAAAAGAAGATAGTAGTGATAAAGATTCTGTCCAATCAGTGTTGATATCTAGAAGTTTGGATCCAAAATTAGATTTTTCTTGCCAAGAGATGATTTTATCAAAAAGACCAGAATATTGTGGAAATGTGCCCGTTTCTCCATTGGCTATTTATAAAACTTTATTTGATTGGAAAGATTTCTCTTCAAATAATGCTGTTTGTATTACCAAATTAACAGAATCTTTAAATTTCTTAGCAAAGGTAAATATAGAAAATATTTATAATTAATAAGTTAATTATTAATACAATTCAATATAGAAAAAAGCAATGGATAAAGAAAGAGCATTTTATTGGTTATCTTCATCTTATACAATGAGTAATTTAATGGAGCGATATTATACAAATTTAATTGGAAAAGTTGGTAAAGAGAAATTGCCAGATGATGATTTACAAAAGAATTCAGAATCTCAAAACATTAGATACTTTTTAATCAAACTGAATCAATATCAAAAGAATTTTTGGCATTTGTATTGGGATAATTTAAAGATTGATTTATTTAAAGTTATGGAGAAATTAATTGAAAAAATATCAGTGAAAAACATTGAGGAGCAAGGTCCTTTGTATCTAAACTTTTTATTGGGAACTTTGGAATTTTTAGAGAAAAGATTACCTTTTCCTTCATTGTGGCCTATCATATTTAAACAAGTATTCTTTTATACCAATGGTTTCTTGTTTAACAAATTCTTGACCGATACAAATGTATCTTCAACTACTAGTGCTATGAATACTAAATTATTCATTTCAGATTTAAATCAATGGATTTTAGAAAACAAAGATAAGAATTATTTTTATTATTTCAAGTTTGTATTTTATTATTATTTTTTATAGTTATTATTATACAACTAACAACTGTTTTAATAATGTATAAACTTTTAAAGAACTGAAATGAATATTATTTTACAAATTTTAGATGTATTAATGATTGACAAGAGTTCATTAAAAGAAGAAAATATAAGAAGAGATATTTGTCCATCACTATCATCTACTCAGTTGGCTATTCTATTATGTAGATTTAATCCAGAGAATCCAGAAGAAGAAGTAGAACCAAGTTTAATTAAATATTTACAAGATGAAGGTATTAGAAAAGAAGAAATTCAAAATATAACTGTCAATTTGGATTCTCTTACTGAATTACCTGATAATCCAGAACCAAACAAGAATATTATGGATATTAAACTCCCATCCTATATATTTCAATAAATAATAACTTTAAAATAGATTTTATTTATATATAAATATTTAATTGTTTAGAATGTTTTATTTCTATAGATAATTTTATTGTGTTTAATTACATATTTGATATTTAATTGTAATGCGTAATAGTATAGATCGGTAATTGTAGTAATACTAAATTATTATAATTTGTCGGCAAAGAGATAATAATTGAATTGGGGAATAAAAAAAAAAAAAGAAGAAAAAGAAAACTAACAACCTTTTAATATTATCAATATAATAATATTTTAAAAAGTTTGTTTAGAAGGACCATCTTTTCTTTTTGACTTTTTTTTTTTTAGCATAAAGCTTTTTCAATGCCCAAGTAATCTAAATGTTGTGGAATGTTGAGTGCAACAGTGAGAGAATCTGAACAATTGGGATCTTCACCACTAGAATTACAAACGTAGTAATCTAATGGAACTGATGTAGTGTTGAACCATACTTCTATTGGTAAATGATGAAAGTTTAGATCCATTGGTGGTAAATGTGGTACTAAATCATGATCATTAACGAGTCTATAGAGATTCTTTGAAATGGTGGTTTCAAAATATTCTGCAAATGCAACATTGCCAAGTCTGGGCGAGCCAAATGTATACATTTCCAAGGGTAATGTTGTGAGTCCAGACTCATAAACATCTGTTGCTGCCAAAATAGCCAACGCCCCACCTAATGAATGACCTGTAATAATTAATCTATCACAAGATGGACATAGTTCTTGTGTGTAATTTAATCCACTTTCAACTTGACTTTTAACGCCTATATTTTTATCATTATTGATTAACTAATTATTCATAATGTTGACATACACGATATACATACCTTGATAGGCTGATAAAAATCCACTATGAACCAAAGCACTTGGGAATTTTGGATATGGTTCTGTTTTTGGGAAATTTAAATTTGTGATCCAATTTTGTAAAGATGCCATTTGAGTGCCTCTAAATGCCATAACAACTAGATAATAGATAAATCACTATTAGATTATTGATCCCTATAATTTATAAGAGAATAGAGGATAGATTAAAACACTTACTTGTTTGGTTCAATTGAGAATAACCTATAAAACCAAATGTATTTGTTGATACATTTTCAAGAATAGCTGTAACTTTCAATTGTGGATTAATTTCTTTGAATGAACAATACTCGCACGTCCAATTGACTACTTTTAATGGACTACAATATGTAGCATAAGAGTACTAGATAGTAAAGTAGTATTAATTAGAATATAGGCAGAAATTAAACAAAATCTTTGGACTCTGATGATTATATACCAATAGATGTGAAAATGCAGTGTCTAACGAAAAGGGTTTTGGTACGGGTACATTTAGCTCTGGTTGTATAGGAACATTGATTGAAATTGTTAATGTTACAAATAAAAAGACAATAAATAAAACGCTCAAAGATGAAGAAAAAGAATTGTTTTTCTTTATCAACATCTTTTTAATCAAAATAATGATCAACACACACACAAACAAACTATGAATCAGATACAGAAATAAATAAATAAAATGAAAAATAATATTATTATAATAAAGTTGGAATAATTTAAAAATGTTTGGTTCGGCGAAAAGTGATCAAATGTTTTGTGCGGCGCTTGTACAAAATTTCAGGGGGCTGCCTTGTGATTGAAAAAATTTAAAATTTTTTTTAAAAAAAAATATATATTTCAACTATATTTGCAAAGATTGGGATTTGATTGTTTTTTTTACATTTTTATTTATTTTTATTTTTTATTTATTTTTTCAAATTTCCCTCTCGTTTTTTGCTCAGTATCGGAATCAAAATCATAGTGAGTGTTCAAACTGCATAAATGACAATGAAACGATAACGATAATGTAATATTTTTTTTTTTCTTACCAAAAAAAAAAAATTTAAGTAAACTTTCACACTAACCCACCTCCATTGAAATTTCGTATCCCTAAGGAGGGGTGGGGTGAAATATTTTTTTTCTTTATAAAGGGGTGTGAGAAAAAGATATAACAGAAAAATTTACTAAATTGGATGTGTGTGAGGGTTTATTTATTGTTGATGTGCTTTTACTATGACTCTTTTTAGTATTGTGTTGGTGGTAAAAGTACAGTCAATTTTATATGGTAATTTTAAAAATTCTATAAAAATCCATACATAGAAATCACAATTTAATAGAGTTTATCCCACACCCTCACCACTTGTCCTCATATGTCAAAATATATTCAAAAATTTAGTAATTAATTTTTCCTCGATAGAGAAATATTAATATATTCGAGGTAAAATGTATGGAAACCAAACAATATAAATAGTGGAGCAAATTCATGATTTAAATCCATTCAACAAATAACAAACAAAACATACAAACAAACCCTTTTATTTATTTATTTATTTATTTCTTAATTATCTTTTTTATCTATATTTTAATTTTTGATTGTTTTTTTTCAAATTGTTAATTCAAAATGAAAAAATACGCTTTATTTTTATTAGCCTTGGTTGTGGGCTCTGTCATTTCACAAACAACCAATGATTGTATTTTCTTTGGTAAATATCATATTTTTTAAAGAATAAATTTTAAGAATAAATATTAATATATATATTTAAAATTAAAGATTTATCATCTGCAAAATTAGATCAATATGGTCCAACCACTGGTGGTAATGCAATTACATTTGCTGATAATATTCCAGGTGGTGCTACTGAATATAACTTTCAATCAGGTGTCCAAGCTGTTACTATGAACCCAACCACATTACTTATCTCTGGTACAATTGTCCCAGCCAACGGTGCTAACAACTTTATGGATGTTAAAATGGTTTTCAGAAAATCATCAAATTCATTCACTCCAAAGAAAGAATTGATCGATTCTGCCTATGCTCCAGCTGGTCCAGTTGATCCAAATACTTGGGTTTATTATGATTTAGTTGCCGAAGAATCATCAATGACTGGTCATGGTGATCTTGAAGGTTACAAGGTTCAACTCGCTGCTTTTGATGGTATGCCATTACAAGTTGGTGTTGGTGCCAATGGTAAAAACGTAAATTTCGGTGCCTCTGGTTGGTTTGCTTTTGTCATTAAACAAGGTGACACTATTGTCTTTTCCACTGATAAAGTCGTTGATATTAACATTGATTTAGTTTGTAACGATTGTCCAAGCCACACTTACCAAATGACAGATGCCAATGAAGATACCAACTTGGGTGGTGTCAAAGGTGGTCAATCTCTTTTCATCACTTCCAACGACTTATCACCATTCAATGGAAATAATAGATTCTCTTTTATCCAAAACTCTGGTATCCTCACAATGGGTAGTGACAATACCATCAATCTCAAAGGTGACTTGGCACCAACCGGTGGTGATCAATCTCAAGTTATGTCTTGCAATATCAATCTCTATTGGATTACCTCTGCTGATATCAAGAGAGAGTTACCAGCTTCTGCTTATTTCCCAACCGGTCCAGTTGATTCAAACTTATGGAAACTTTACTATGTTGACCCATCAAACTCTCAATGTACTTTTAATGGAAACACCATTAAAATCACTGGTAATGCTATGAGCATGCCATTCCAACTTGGTGTTGGTGCTAATGGTAAAAACGGTAACTTTGGTGGTGCCGTTTGGATGACCTACTCTGTTAACATGGCTAATGGAAACGTTATCGATGGTGGTGAATCAGTAATTGATATCAATGTTGATCTTGAATGTATTCCAGGTAAGACTTTTTCTCCTTCTATCCCTCCCTCTCCTTCTCATTCCCCTCCTTTTATCACCCCTCCAATTTTCACACCTCCTTGTCCCTCATGTCCTCCAACAAAATCTCCTCTCCCAACATTACCTCCCACAACTACACCTAATATTACAATAACACCTAATTTTACTACGACACCCAACACTTCAATTACACCTAATATTACATCACCAACAGGTATCAAAAACTAATATTACAATTTACTCTATATAATATTTTAAATCTCATATTTTAAACCAATTCTAACTTTTTTATTTAATTTACTATAGCTCCAACCCCATCAGCCACTGAAACCCCAACTCCATCAGTCTCTGAAACCCCAACTGCCACTCCAGATTGTACTTGGACTTGTGTACCAAATACCCCAACTGTTACTCCAACTGCCACCCCAACAGCTACTCCAACTGCCACCCCAACTGCCACTCCAGTTGCTGGTAATGATGCTGGTTCAGTTGAAATCTCAAAGGTCTTAGTTGCTGGTCTTTCTCTCCTTGCTTTGGTTTTTATTAGATAGATAACTAAAATAGAGAAGACTTTAAAAAAAAAAAAACAATATATATTTATCCTTTGTTCAAATAAAGTTTTAGTTATTTAATATATTATCAATTTCATTGTTTAATTTATTTTTAGAAAAGTGAAATAAATATCTCCTTTTCAAAAGTTTTCTCTTTAGAATTTTTTTTTTTTTAAAAAATTTTCAATATCTTTCTCAAATCACATACAATGAATAATTTATATTTTCAAATATTTAGAAATTCATATATAATAAATAATGTGAAAAAGTTTATATTTCAAGATGAAGATATTGAATTTAGTGTTTCTTATTTAATTCACAACTATGAATACATTAAAAACACAATAAACTATTTAGATTGTATCCGTCTAAGGTAAAATCTACTTTTATATATAATATAGTGGATATAAAACATAATCTAATATAAAGAAAAGAATTACAGATAATGATTATCATCAATTTATTGATTTTAAAAATAAATTCAAGGATGGAGAATTGAAATTAATGTTTAACATTATAGTGGAGTTGTATTGTAATACATTGATTAAAGATTTAACTAAAAATATTAATATCCAACAGATAACATTTGATTATCAATGTAGCTTCAAAGAAGGAGATCTACCTCAGGGTATAGTAGACTTGGAGTTTCTGACAGGAGTGTATCCTATTTCTTCGGGTTTGTTTCCCAATACTTTAAAGCAATTATATTTGGGAGAAGACTCTGGACCTGAAATTACAAAACAAATGTTACCTTTAGGATTAACAAATTTGTTGGTGGATAATAATATCGTTCTAGATATTACATCACTGAATCACTTGACTTTTCTCAAGAGCCTCTTTTTGTATTCATTTGAAAATCCTTTGGATACTCCTCTACCGAAGAGTTTAGAAGACCTGACTCTCTCTAATTTCAACCAACCTATACATAAAGGTGTTCTTCCCTTGGGACTTAAAACATTTATGATGGGAGATGATTTTGATCAAGATCTCTATCCTGGGATGTTTCCAGACACTCTTACAGAATTGGGTTTATCTGGTCAATTAGACTTTGAAACCCACAAAGATCAAATTCATCAAATTTTACCAAAATCTTTGACCAAACTAAAGTGTCTTAATTATATGTCACCTTTTTACGTTGGATTTTTGCCAGAGAGTCTTGAAAGGATTACAATGAATTCACAACATGAAAATAAGGTTTTTCCTGCTAGTTTGCCAAATAATTTAAAAACCTTGATATTTGGTAAAGAATACAAGACGTTTACATTACAAAGAGATGTCATTCCCCCATCTGTAACATATCTATCACTTCCAGTTGTATTTGATCAAGAGTTTATTGACCAAGATGGTTTTAATATCTTGCCACCCAACTTGACTTATTTAGCCATTGGGGGTGATTATAGGAGAAAGTTTATCAAAAATTCATTGCCAAACTCTCTTAAAACTCTTTGGTTGACCACTTATAAACTCTCTTTTGAGCCCAATGTCCTTCCAAATTCAATTCATACCCTCTTTTTTGATTGTTCTTCATTAGAGACACTCAAGCCCAATGTCATTCCACCCTCTGTAACAAAGTTAATATTCCTTAGAGGATTCAATGCTTATATTGAACCTAATGCCCTTCCAAATAGTATTACTCAAATTGTATTTCGGGAAAGATATAGACATGTGATCCTCCCAGGAGTTTTACCAAACTCTCTCTCTTCCTTACAGCTTTCAGTGTTTGACCTTACAGATGTATTTTTACCAAACAATATCACCCATCTCACTATTGAATTACATAAAGATCAATGTCTATTTGCAAATTTTATACCTCTGTCTGTGAAAAAACTTCTTATAAGTGGTTCAAGTTTGAGAGACTCTCTGAAAAAAGAGTTTTTCCCTCCCAATCTTACTTTTCTAAAAGTGGCACCAATTCATTTTCCTTTAGAACCAGGAATGTTTCCACCAAATCTTCACACACTAGATTTAGGATCTTATTTCAACCAATCCATCAATATTAATTCAATTCCTCCCTCTGTAAAATATCTCTGTTTACCAAAAACTTATGATTTGAAAAAAGCAAATTTTCAATCGACTACAATTCCAATTTTAGGTACAAGTTTATCCTATAAAGAAAATAATAATAATAATATGTAAAAAATATCAGGTAATAATAAAAACAATTTATTTTAAAAATAAAATGACCAACCAATATACATATTTGCTAAAAATATTGGATCAGTTGCTTCTTTAATTAAAGAATTTACTTGACCTTCAATAGATAATTGTAAACCAACCTCTGGTATACCTTGAAGTGTACTATTAATTTTTCTTAAACTTGTTAAACCTTTATCATTTTCAACTTCTCCTTGTTGTTTTGCAATAGATTTTGATTGATTTTGAATCCAATCAATGTATGGATCATAGATAAAAGTTTCCAATACTCTAATCAAGGTGTCTCTATTATTTCTCAATAGTCTAAGAGTTTCTTCACAAACAGATCTATAAATGCCATTGGTTCCCGATACACCCATAGCATCTACCATATTTCTCGTTAAACGGAATGGTACTCTTTCTGGTGCATTAAATGTCAAACCTTTCCAAAAGAGACAATTAAAATCAACATGAAGACATGAACCAGAGCTTGAATCAAACAGTATATTCTCTGCATGTCTATCGCCCAAACCAATGGATGCACCAACCATACTCATTACTGCAATCGATTTACAATAAAGATTTCGAGCATCAATCCAAGCCGATGGTTCAGGGAATCGATTGAGGAACCATTTATAGAAAACTGGTGGATAAAGATCACTAAGTGTATTGTATCTGTCCATGGGAGGTATTGCAGTTGAAAATTGATCTCTAATAAAATTGTTGTTATTAACCTTGGGATAGAGCGAACCAAGAATACTCCTAAATGAAGAAGTGTTGGGAACCCATTCAATGATACCACACTCTTCGTTTAATGGAACTACACCATAGGTCTTGATGACAAGATTTCTCTTTCTAGTGGCAGGATCTTTTTTCAAAAGTTTATTAACCATGGTATTAAACTCCATGGTTCTAGAATCCTTTCTAAGATCATCTTTAGGTTTACATAAAAAGATGTGTTGGATACCTTTGTCATCTTTGATAGTGATCTTTTTAGGAGCGATAAGTGAGTTCATAGTTTCAATATTAGTACCAAATGAGCTAATGATTGGTAGTGAGCTGCTAAATACTTGAAAGTTGGGATTGGCCACTCCATTCAATGGCAATTGAGGATTCAAAGAGTTTTGAATAGGGATGATGGAGGTAAAATGTTTTCTCTCACTAAGCTCTGGACAAATCTTGGGTAATTGATACGAAATACCTTTGGCAGCATTCTTTTCGCCATGATTACAAATTTTGATCAAGTTGGCCGACAGAAATAGAGTTTCAATTTGATTATTTTTAATAAACTCACTTTTTTTGGCCTTGTCAAAAAGAGTTTTAGCTCTCTCTCTTCTAAAGGTGGCTGAGGAACTGAAATGAGAAGACATGATCCAATTGGCTTGTTGTGGAAACCCTACCATAACTTTGACTATAATCTTTTCCAGTATTTCATAGGTATCTTGATTCTTGTGGCAAATTCTAGAGGCCAATTGTGGAAGGAAAATGAGGAAATAGGAGGCGGGAATCAGTGATTCCAATTGATCCATTCTTTCTTTAATCTTTTTCAATTTAAGTTCATTGGCTCTCTTGTTTTCCGGATAGATATCTAGATTTTTAAAATTGGGGAAAATGGAGCCCAATTCCAACCAAAGGGTGAGTAGACGAGAGAGTGTTTGATAGATATACTTGTGACCAAGGATAAGGGCCTCTCCATAGGATGTGAGAATATGTTTGGCATATTTAATATAAGAGTTGGGATCCTTTGGTTGAGAGGTTGGTGAATTTGGATTGATTCTTTGTAAATTAACTAAAAGGGAGTCATAGTATTTGCCCAAATAGAAATGGCCTCTTTCCCATTCATAGGTGGTCGCCTCTTTATAATGATTTGCTATTTCATTGTGATGAGTAAATGCACATTTTTGTTTCCATACGCCCAACAAGAGATTCGTTTGGGCGAGGATTTGTTTCTTTTCATCAGAGTTGGCAAGTTGTGGAATTCTATTCTTTAGTGCAGAGTCTAATAAATTGATGGCCTCAAACGATTGATCTTTGGATTCCTTCCAAAGGAATTTAGCCTTTTCCAATATATAGATTGGATTGTCTTGAATGTCAGAGCTACGGAGTAGAGAGTTTTGGACAATTTCAAACTTGCCATCGTGTCTAGCATATTTTGAGATTTTCAAATAATAGTCGGCGGCATGGGATTTCAAATTATAGATATCTAATACTTCTCTACACACAGATAAAACAGATTCACGTACCTTGAATGATGGCTGCAAAACTTTGAATCTCTCTTCCCACAGTGTTAAACAAGAGTCTATGTTAGTTTTGTTTAAATGGAAGCCTTGTTCAATTTCTTTGAGAATGTGAAGTTGGACAATGTATGGATAGCATCTTGAATAAGAGTCTAAACTTGCACTAGAGAGAAACTGTGATATATATGCACGAGCATTATAAAGATTAGAGTTGAAATCCTTTTCTTGTCTCTTGTAGAGAGAGAGGAGAATCTTTGCCAAATAGACTTCAAAGTTTTGTTCATAGGGAGAAGTGATAGCATGCTCTGTGATGTCCCAATCGGAAAGTCTCCACGCCGCTTGGATTTTAAATGAATTTAGTCTCTTTGAAAGAGAGTCTGTCATGTTTTGTTGATCAAATCCATCGACAATGGTCAACAGGGTGTCATAGTGACCCAAGTTAAACATGGATTTCAGTACGCCCAATTTATAGTTGCTTTCATTGGGACTTTGTTTAGAGGCAAAGCTATAGTGTAGTAAGGCATCACTCCAATGACCCGTGCTCTCCAAATCCATAATCTTTTCATCGATGGTTGGATCCTCTGTGCGAATCTTTGAGAGACCAATCAATGAATCCATGTCGTCCATTTCGTAAAAGATCTTTTGCATCATATTGATATTGTTGTTGATGACTTGGTTCTTGATGAGGTCTTTGGCCTGTGGACCCAATACTTTGGGTGTTATATGTTTCATTGCCTCGGTTCTGAGAAAACATTCCATGTACATGAGAGAGGTAGCCAAACCCTTGCATCTATAGAATGCCGTGGCCAACGAGTACTCGGGGATTTGAGATAAAAAGCTTTCAATTCTTACAATCTCTGACGAAAACTTTCTCTTTTGATTGGCATCAGTATTTGAGCTGCTGTTGGTGGGTGTATTCTTTTTGGTAAAGAGTCTTTTTCTTGCATCCATCCAATAGTTGAGACAATTGATCAATTGGAAAATCATTTGGGTGCACATTTGACCATTGTCGTTGTTTTGCTCAGTGTCGGTTTTGAGAACACACAGGATTTCATTGTGAATCGAGGCCAAATCTTTTTCATTGTCATTGTCAATGATGTTTAGCACTGTGTAGGGTAAGAGATAGTGACAGAGTTTTAAATCATCCTTGACTATACCTCTGCAGGCGGTAAAGATTGGTTCAAATACACCTTTGGACTTTAAGATGAGATCTGTGATCCAAGATATGATCCACTTTCTGTAGGGAATCTTGGGATAAAAGAATGGAGAGTCGGGCGAATGATTTACCACCTTTTTCGATATAAGAGAAAGATCATACTCTGAGTTGAGATAGGGATAGGTGATGTCCCTAACCTCGACAGGAAGAGTTTGCCAAAACTGTTCTTTGCCACAAACTTTTAATATTTCTTGAATGGCATAGCCTGCACGATCTTGAGGTGTAGGATTGCTTGGCGACAAGACAAACTTGGCAAGATAATTGATAATCAACTCTGAGGCCATCTCTTGTCTACTAGTTTTTTCAACCATGGATACACTTCTCAGACTAAAATCCAAACGAACAGGATCAATGGCACCCAACTCACCCAAACATTCAGTGAATGCCACTTGAACTTTGAGAAATGGGTCACGACAACCAATTACAAGACCCTTTACCAATTCATTGATGAGTGGATCAATAATTTCGGCACCTTGGATCATATTGGTAAATTCCATGCGATAGGAATAGAGTATAGACTTTAATCTATTGAGTGCCATAATCTTTACCTCGTTGTTTTCGTTGGTAAACAATGTGACCAATTGTCTGACTTGGGTTTTAAGGTCGTATTGTTCTTTTACCGATTGAAGAATCTCTATGTAGGGCTTGAGGGGCTCTTCGGCAGGAAGAAAAGGAATCGAGTGGAAATAGGGCGAAAGAATGTCTCTATTCTTTACCAAGAGATAATCAAAAATAAGTAAAGCCTTGTCTTTAAATGTTATTACATAGGGAAGCACTGAAAAGAGTATTTGATTTAAAATGGGACCAATGGACCTCAAATCGATTCTGGTGACAAAGGTGTACCATATCTCACAGGCTTTCTCTTCGAGTGGAGTCTTGAGGGCCAGCTTTAAAAATGCCATAATCTTTGGTCGGAATTGATTGACAAAGTAATTCATCATCTCCAACAGCTTTTGGAAACTATTCATCATGACCATTTTCTCTTGAGTGGGTTTGGATTTATTGGTCATAATCATGGTAAAGGAATTCATTAGGCCTAAAAACTCTTTGGTCAAGTATTTCTCGAGGCAATCGAGATCCTGTCTATCATGACTAGTGAAAATGAATGCATACTCTAATGCTTTCTTTGCTTTGGATATTTTCTCTTGTTCATTGGATCCAAGATTCAATATCAACTTGTTTATAAATGATCCTGGCAAATGGGTCAAGAGAGTATTGATGTCGATATCAACATAGGATGCAATAAATGCTATCGTTGAGGTGAGATAGTTTCTGTCTGGTGAATTCATAAACACATGTTCAAATATACTATCGATAAATTCATACGACTGGGTCTTTATCTCGATGTAATTCTTTAGTTCTTTTAAAATGTTTACATTCTTTTTGAAAAACAAGGATGGCAAGATATTTGGCAATGAAGATATCAAGTACTCTTCAAGATTACAATCCAGTATCTGTGTGGAAAGTTCTACCAAAGATTGTGAATTTCCATTCAAGTTTTCAATGATTCTAGGATCAATGTGCTCTCTCATATTGGTGATGAGTTGTTTGGACGTTTGATTCATCTTTTTGGCAATATACTCTATTGACTCCAATGCAATAGTTTTAACATATGGTTTATATAAATTATCAATCAATGTACAAAGTGTAATTAATATATATTGATTGTTATATAAACTTTCTAAATTATTATTATTATTATTATTGCTATTACTGTTATTATCTGATATTAATGATTCATTGTTATTAAACTGTTGTTGTAATAATTGTTGATTATAGAGATGTTGATTAATAATTGCCTCTGAAGTATGTTTAAGGAGATCAATGATTGATATAGTTATTTGGTCACTTCTATTATTCTTTACAAAGGGATGAATAATCATAAATAAACTAGTGAGTGCAAATTCATTTGGTTCAGCAAGATTGTTTATAATGGATGAATTTGTTTGACTACTATTGTAAATTGATGTAGTTGTTGTTGTCATGGTTGTAGCAGTAGTGGTGTTGGAATATTGTTGCTCGATGGGTGATAAAGATGACTGAAGTAAGTGGGTATTTATAAATGTATTGTACTTAACCATGTGGGTGATAATTTTAGATATTGTTAATCTGAGTAACTCAGAGGAACTACTAATCAATACATTTTCAATATAATGTTTTAGAAATGACTCCACCTCTGTTGAATTTAATGGTGATGAATGAAATACTATTCTATCAAATATAAATAACAGATAAAAGAATTTGATTCTAATATCATCTATTGGGTCACTATGTAAATGAAATCCACTATTGTTATTGTTACTTTCATCAACATTTGCTTCTATAACTCCTGGTAATTTACTATAGATCTTTGAAAATAAGATATTATTATTATTGCTGTTGTTGCTATTATTATTACTATTACTACTATCATTATTATTATTAATTAATAGTATTAAATTTGGTTTAATTTTTAAAGGATTATCATTTTGTTCATTGTTATTAATACTATTATTACTATTTGTTACTTTTGTAAATTGAAAATTATAATGTAAGTTTGAATCTGATAAAATTTGAGATTCACATGAACAAAATGGTATCCATAATGAAGTCAAGTATTTGAAATTCTCTTGAATAATATTATTAAAATCAATTAAAAGTGGATTAATTGAATTTATAATTTGATAATCAATTCTATGTAATACCATATTATCATTTAAAAATATAATATTATCATTATTATTATTACTATTACTATCAATAACACTATTTTTTAAATCTTTAATATGACAAAATCCTTCTTTTAAACAATACAAACTGCCACCAATAACTCCAATAATATCCAATATTATATTGGTAACTTGATTATTTTCAATGATTTCATTTAAAGATATTATAATTTGTTGAAAGAATGAATTGTAGGATTCAATAGTTTGTTGTTGTGGTGGTTGTTGAGTCGATGATGATGATGATGATTGATGGCTATGACAAGATGATGAAGGATTTATATTTGATAAAAATACAGGTAATAATTTAATCATTGTTAAATAATAATCTGAACCAAACAATGTTGATATATTTGATTTCAATTGTTTGTCTTGATAAATTGATAAAGTTGATAAAATGATATTCTTTCTTTCATTTAAATAAATTTGATTTGGCAACCAAGATATAATTGAAAATGAATATGTTTTAATTTCATCAATAATCATTTGATGCAATGGTTCACTCAGTATACTTGGATGATTCCAAATTAAAAATGAAAATGTATAAATTGAATCCACCAAAGATTCAATTTGAACTGTTTTGTTTGAACTACTAGGAGTACGATTTCCTCTATTATTATTACTACTACTATTTTTGTTATTATTATTATTGTCGTTATTGTTATTACTATTACTATTATTATTATTACTACTATGATTTAAATGAACATATTCAATTAATAACATATCAATCAATGACATTGTATCTTTAATAATTTTTAATTCTAATAAAGATAATTCTTTGCACTATAAATAAATGAGAATGTTAGTATAAATTATTATTATTATTATTATTAATTTTAAATTACACATATATTTACTTTAATTAAATATTTATATAATTCATTTAAATCCAATATAAATGAATCTAATAAATAAGATATAGATACAATGTTTTTGTATTTCTTTAATATTTTAAAAACTAGAGTTATAGATACGATAAAAGATTGAATAGTTTCTTCATCTTTGATTTGTCTTGATAAATAATCTAAATTAATAGAGGTTTTCATTGAAAACTCTTCTTGACTTTGACTAGATAAAACATCGATATGGTTGGTTGATTGTTTTCTTTTGTTGTTGTTGTTAGTGTTGTTTTGATTATGACTGTGAAAAGTAGTTGTGACTAGAGAATAGGATTTAACAAACTCTTTATCCAAAAGAATACCAGACACATGTAATCTATTTGAAAATTGAATTATAAACTCAAGTAGTTGAAATGAAAAGTAATCTTTTCTAATCTCTCCACTATTGGATGAGGATGCTGTCGCTGCTGAGGGAGACAATGAATCCAATCTTTCCTCATATTCAATAGATTTACCCAACACATAATCAAAACATTGGTATAGAATATCTTGAATATCTTGATCCACGAAAAAGTCAAACATCATATAAATGGATTCAAATTGATTGTCATTGTTTGATTTCAACATTTTTAAAAAAGCTTTACATATGGATACTTTGAATTCCTTTGATTTTGATTTCTTTAAAATTGGTACAATTAAGATAATAAATCTTTGAAAGAAATCTTGAATCGTTGACGATGATAGCTGCGAGAATATAGAATCTAAAATCATTGATAGTGATTGCTCCATCTTGTTGTTTGAATAGTTTGTATATTGAAAAGTAGACGACAAGATACTTTCTAGCGATTGAAATATTCTATTTTGATAAATTAATGGTATCTTTGATTCTTTTAATAATGTTTCATACAAATTAACCAATGTCTATTAATAGTGTATATGTTGCATATTAGTATTGTATACTTCTTTTTAATAATCTTTTAGTACTTACCGTTTGGAAACTAAATTTCGATTCCAAAGAAAGAGAGTTGATTGATTGTATGAGGTCAGTGAAATCCAATAATATACCCCAAAGATCAGCTATATGAGGATAAAGAAATTGAGATGTACTCTCCAACGCTGAATGAATTGATTCTAAAATACCTTTTTGAAGATTAAGTAAGCTTTCTAATGAATGAGCTACCACAAGGACACCTTCATCTGCATTCTTGAGATTTTCTTCGATTTCTTTTTGATTATTATTGTTGTTGCTGTTGTTATTGTTTTTATTCAAATGATTTGCATGAATTAAGATATCTGAAGCTTGGAATGTTTTTGAATAACTACTAGAAATGGTTCCTGTTGATTCTGGAAGTGCCCAAACAGATAAATCACTAAAGGTTTGAATAAGGAGTGGATACACAGATGGAGTTGTTTGTTGTTGTTGTAATGGCAATGATTGTAATTGTTGTTGTAATGAAAAAGAGAATTGAATAAAACCAATAGTATCTCTAAATAATACTATAGATTCTTTAAAGAATAGATTGAGTACATTGATATCACCACACAAGAGATTGAGTACAGATTTCATTGTAATGATAAGGTTGTCAAGTAAATGATCTTCCATTTCTTTGGTAACTGGACTCTGTGTGTTGTTGAGCGGAGGATGATATGTGAGAAAAGGTATCAGTTTAAAGAGATAAAAACAAATATTGGGTGAATCACCGAGAGCAGCCTGCCCATTGGGCACTCTGACAATGACCATGTCTATTAGTTTAACAATCTCTGTTACATCTTGTATCTCGGCATTGATCACCAAATGTACATTTATCAATTCAGCCAACAATGATCTAATCATTGATATATAATACTCATTCTTTTGTTTAAATGTTAATTTACTAATTTCCATAACTCCTTTTTTACTATTATGAGTGTTATCATTGATATCTTCCATTTTAATATCTCTATCTTGTTGTTGTTTTAATTTATTTTCATTGATAGTAGCTGCAGTTGATGGTGACAATATTAAATTATTATTATTACCATCATCTTGTTCACTATTATTATTATTATTACTATTGTTGTTATTGTTATCTAAACTATTATTGATAATTGCGCTATCTTTATTTAAATTGATTGGATGGTTCGGTGAGTTGTAATCCAACTCATTGAGTTGTTGTATATCGATGATCAGAGATACCAATCTACTGACCAATTGTTCTTTATGACTCTGTTGTGTCGCTGTTGTCTCCATTATCTCTATCTCTATCTCTATCTCCCTATATACATGTCTGAAATATCAATATATAAAAAAAAATAAAAAAAACTAAAAATTTCAAAAAAATTCAATGAGGGCGGGAAAAAAATATAAGAAAAATGAAATTCTTAGAAAACAATAAGGTGTGTGAAGTTTTATTTTTGTTGTCGGAAAAGTCGATTTGTCTATTTCCTCTATTAACACAATATCAGCCGAATGCCAAGAAACCTCTTTTTCTCCAAAAGAAACAAACATCTTAATCATATGATGTATATCTTTACTCTATTTGTTCAAAAACCTCTGTGTTACCTAAACACCAAGAGTAGGATGCATTTTAATGAATAAATTAAATAAAATTAGAGGATTGTGGTGATCACCTTTTTTGATTGTGGGTGAGATTTTTTTGAATTTTTTTTTTTTAAAAAAAAGATATTTGCGGAAGGTTTTTCCTTTTTTCTTTTTTCAAACAAATGATGTTTCTTGTCGACAATGGAACCAAACTGAAAATTTCATCGAGAATTGAAGATCTGGCCCAATGAAAAAATAAAAAAATTAAAAAAAGGCAAAAAATCTATAGATATCCCGTTTTTTCCGTACAAATCAAAGAGGCTTGTTTTTTTTTTGATAGATCTTTTTTTTCAAAAAAAGATGTGTGAAATGGGGGAAAGAATAAAAAAAAAAAAAAAAAAAGAAAACCATTATTGTGTGTCACATAAAAGACAGACAAAGTAGGTTTACTGAATAAACATATTTACCCCCAATATAGATCCACGAGAATACACCACTCTCCTCACACTTTACACGATTAGGAATTCAGACACGTACAAAACTAGAAACAACATATATTCTATCTATCAATTTTATACATTTATATTCATCTTTATAAAGAATATCACCACAAAAAGAATTGTGATTTTGAAAAAAAAATTTCACATTCACCTCAAAACACACACATTTAATTTTTTTTTTTTTTTTTTTTTTATTTTATTTAACTTTTTTTTTT